>JARYGA010047977.1:0-57200 GCA_030545235.1 Helianthus tuberosus
TACTGATAGAACTAATACAATATTAAAGTCACGAGGCACGATGATGAGACTCATGAAATTACAGTTTATGGTAGTTCTTGTGTTGATGATCTATTACCAGGGTAAGTTCACTTTACGAAAATACTTTCGCATGTCACAATTTTTAAATAAACTTCCTAATCAATTTCCTTTATTTTAATTTTTAAGGTGGGCAACGTGAATCCGTTGACGTCAAACCCTTTGGGATTCCACCACCATGCCAAAATGGTTGTTATAGATTGGAATATCTAAAGACGTTTTGTTGTACTATGGACACCGTCCATTGCTGCTTCGTTAATAAAGATGTGTGTAATCGACGGTGTAAAATAATACCCATTTGTTGTGCCAAATAAATATTATTGATATTGTGATCCTAGAATCATCTTGTAATAAAGAAAATAATATATATATAATCAATATATAGTTATTTGACAACACATAAATGATATTCTCTTATAGTATGTGTAGAAAGATTTACCATGCTACAAGGATAAATTTGGTGAAGCCTATCGGTAACTCTAATTGCATCAATTTAAGTACACACGTTCATTTATGAGAAACTTGGTTAAGTTAAATGCATTATTGGACTAAGTTAGATGCAACGTTCTAATGGGGGATTATTCCTTGCATATCTACACCAAAAAAATTGGATTCACTGCTTGTAATCAAAATGTTGGTGCATAATGTCTAATGTCTGTGTCATTTGTTTTGAGTCTATGTATGGTATGGCAGAGCGTTCGTGTCGTTTTAGTTTGTGTTTTGTGTCTTAATGTTGGAGCACATGTGATAATGTGTTGCGCCACGTGAAGTGCATCATGTGATGCTAAGTGTTATACGCAGGTTGTGATGTGTTGGTAGGTCATAATGTCTATAAATAGAGTTGTGATGCGTGAGTTAGACATAACTTCACACAAAGAGCTTTTTATAGGAGTCATTTTGAGTCGAACCCCTGCCAAAATTTCACCAGATAATACAAAACCTTTATTTACCTTGTTTGTGCCAATCTCACACACAATTCAGTGGATTCCGCACTTTGGGTTGTGACATGAGTAGATATTGGTATTCGTCAACGTCTAATCAACGTGAACAAGATAAATTATGGGAATATCAAGTGGTATTAGAGCATTATGGCTCAAATCTACTTATGAATTGTCCAGAAATTGAATATGGTGGTCAACTTTAAAGATTTGTGAAGTTTGTGAGCATTCTTATCGTAAAATTCTACAAATTTCTACTCATACAGTCTTATTTTATTATTACCTACCAAAAGCACCTCTCAAGACACTCAGAACTATCAAAACATAACGTCAAAATTCATGATCAACCCTTCCTTCTGGAGTGCATGACAAGCTTCTCATTCATGGGGCATCACTAGTTTTGTTGGGTGGGATACGTGCGCATCAAGTGTTACGTATGTAACACAAAGAAAAGTTGAATTTATATATTATTAATTAATAATAATAAAAGTAAAATATTATTTGTTATTAACAATTCCAAAACACTAGTAATGAATTAATTAAAACCTTTTATTTTTTTTATAAACCATGAATATCCTTAAAATTCCAGTTACACTTATCGTAAGTTGTGTTTTTAACCATATCTAATCCTAACATCTCTAACTTAATCTGACCGTAACCTTCTAAAGCTTTAAAAAGTTTGTCCTGCCCTTTTAAAACAAGATAAATATTAATTAATAATTTAAAACAACATAAGACTAGTATTATGAGTCAATTAACTTTGCCAATAAGCAACACAAAACCTCCTTACCTCCCTACACCCTTAAATTGGATCCATACATCTCTTTACCTCATTATTTTCGTTCACAACATTAGCCCTCCTCATGTCTCTCTAAATTTCACAAACACACACACACACATCAAATCTTAAAGTGTTAGGCAATCGGGATCGTCTAAGGTAAAAAAATACATGTATTTGAATCTTAAATATAAAAAAATATATGTATTTGAATCTATAAATTCATCCAAGAAGTCATCCAAGGCTTGTAGGAGAAGCCAAGCATCCACTAAATCATCAAAATCTAGCCCGCTTATTCGTATGATTCTGAACTTCTTCATTCCTTGTTTCCATATTTTACACAAATAATAGAATAAAAAAAGTCATAACTTCTAGTAGCTAGTATGTTAAAACATAAATTTCTAGTCTTGTATATGTAGATTAGAACCTTAAAGTTAACCTAAAACATGTTTAACATGCAATCTGATGAGAACAGTTTGTAACCAGCTTTAAAACCCAAACTTCTAAGGACAATAAACTGGTCTAAACTAAATCAAATCAAAAAGGAGTTGAGTCTAACACTAATTACAAAGAGTGTCATATCCAACATAATAGGGTTCCATGGGTTTGATGGAGAAACACAACCACCTTGCAACAAACTAAAGTTGATGGTTGTGTTTCTAAGTATATGAACATGTATATATTGGTAAAAAAAACATAAACACATCAATGCACATGTATATATTTGTAAGTATATGGTACATGCTTGACACACGTAATAAACAACTATTAATTTTTAAGAGTTTACCAAAGTATCATGTAAAATAAACCATTGCCCCACTACTCAAATGTGCCTATAAATACTAGTTGATTCTCCATTATAATCATCCTCTATTTTTTTACTGATAGAACTAATACAATATTAAAGTCACGAGGCACGATGATGAGACTCATGAAATTACAGTTTATGGTAGTTCTTGTGTTGATGATCTATTACCAGGGTAAGTTCCCTTTACGAAAATACTTTCGCATGTCACAATTTTTAAATAAACTTCCTAATCAATTTCCTTTATTTTAATTTTTAAGGTGGGCAACGTGAATCCGTTGACGTCAAACCCTTTGGGATTCCACCACCATGCCAAAATGGTTGTTATAAATTGGAATATCTAAAGACGTTTTGTTGTACTATGGACACCGTCCATTGCTGCTTCGTTAATAAAGATGTGTGTAATCGACGGTGTAAAATAATACCCATTTGTTGTGCCAAATAAATATTATTGATATTGTGATCCTAGAATCATCTTGTAATAAAGAAAATAATATATATATAATCAATATATAGTTATTTGACAACACATAAATGATATTCTCTTATAGTATGTGTAGAAAGATTTACCATGCTACAAGGATAAATTTGGTGAAGCCTATCGGTAACTCTAATTGCATCAATTTAAGTACACACGTTCATTTATGAGAAACTTGGTTAAGTTAAATGCATTATTGGACTAAGTTAGATGCAACGTTCTAATGGGGGATTATTCCTTGCATATCTACACCAAAAAAATTGGATTCACTGCTTGTAATCAAAATGTTGGTGCATAATGTCTAATGTCTGTGTCATTTGTTTTGAGTCTATGTATGGTATGGCAGAGCGTTCGTGTCGTTTTAGTTTGTGTTTTGTGTCTTAATGTTGGAGCACATGTGATAATGTGTTGCGCCACGTGAAGTGCATCATGTGATGCTAAGTGTTATACGCAGGTTGTGATGTGTTGGTAGGTCATAATGTCTATAAATAGAGTTGTGATGCGTGAGTTAGACATAACTTCACACAAAGAGCTTTTTATAGGAGTCATTTTGAGTCGAACCCCTGCCAAAATTTCACCAGATAATACAAAACCTTTATTTACCTTGTTTGTGCCAATCTCACACACAATTCAGTGGATTCCGCACTTTGGGTTGTGACATGAGTAGATATTGGTATTCGTCAACGTCTAATCAACGTGAACAAGATAAATTATGGGAATATCAAGTGGTATTAGAGCATTATGGCTCAAATCTACTTATGAATTGTCCAGAAATTGAATATGGTGGTCAACTTTAAAGATTTGTGAAGTTTGTGAGCATTCTTATCGTCAAATTCTACAAATTTCTACTCATACAGTCTTATTTTATTATTACCTACCAAAAGCACCTCTCAAGACACTCAGAACTATCAAAACATAATGTCAAAATTCATGATCAACCCTTCCTTCTGGAGTGCATGACAAGCTTCTCATTCATGGGGCATCACTAGTTTTGTTGGGTGGGATACGTGCGCATCAAGTGTTACGTATGTAACACAAAGAAAAGTTGAATTTATATATTATTAATTAATAATAATAAAAGTAAAATATTATTTGTTATTAACAATTCCAAAACACTAGTAATGAATTAATTAAAACCTTTTATTTTTTTTATAAACCATGAATATCCTTAAAATTCCAGTTACACTTATCGTAAGTTGTGTTTTTAACCATATCTAATCCTAACATCTCTAACTTAATCTGACCGTAACCTTCTAAAGCTTTAAAAAGTTTGTCCTGCCCTTTTAAAACAAGATAAATATTAATTAATAATTTAAAACAACATGAGACTAGTATTATGAGTCAATTAACTTTGCCAATAAGCAATACAAAACCTCCTTACCTCCCTAGACCCTTAAATTGGATCCATACCTCTCTTTACCTCATTATTTTCGTTCACAACATTAGCCCTCTTCATGTCTCTCTAAATTTGACAAACACACACACACACACATCAAATCTTAAAGTCTTAGGCAATCGGGATCGTCTAAGGTAAAAAAATACATGTATTTGAATCTTAAATATAAAAAAATATATGTATTTGAATCTATAAATTCATCCAAGAAGTCATCCAAGGCTTGTAGGAGAAGCCAAGCATCCACTAAATCATCAAAATCTAGCCCGCTTATTCGTATGATTCTGAACTTCTTCATTCCTTGTTTCCATATTTTACACAAATAATAGAATAAAAAAAGTCATAACTTCTAGTAGCTAGTATGTTAAAACATAAATTTCTAGTCTTGTATATGTAGATTAGAACCTTAAAGTTAACCTAAAACATGTTTAACATGCAATCTGATGAGAACAGTTTGTAACCAGCTTTAAAACCCAAACTTCTAAGGACAATAAACTGGTCTAAACTAAATCAAATCAAAAAGGATTTGAGTCTAACACTAATTACTAAGAGTGTCATATCCAACATAATAGGGTTCCATGGGTTTGATGGAGAAACACAACCACCTTGCAACAAACTAAAGTTGATGGTTGTGTTTCTAAGTATATGAACATGTATATATTGGTAAATAAACATAAACACATCAATGCACATGTATATATTTGTAAGTATATGGTACATGCTTGACACACGTAATAAACAACTATTAATTTTTAAGAGTTTACCAAAGTATCATGTAAAATAAACCATTGCCCCACTACTCAAATGTGCCTATAAATACTAGTTGATTCTCCATTATAATCATCCTCAATTTTTTGACTGATAGAACTAATACAATATTAAAGTCACGAGGCACGATGATGAGACTCATGAAATTACAGTTTATGGTAGTTCTTGTGTTGATGATCTATTACCAGGGTAAGTTCACTTTACGAAAATACTTTCGCATGTCACAATTTTTAAATAAACTTCCTAATCAATTTCCTTTATTTTAATTTTTAAGGTGGGCAACGTGAATCCGTTGACGTCAAACCCTTTGGGATTCCACCACCATGCCAAAATGGTTGTTATAGATTGGAATATCTAAAGACGTTTTGTTGTACTATGGACACCGTCCATTGCTGCTTCGTTAATAAAGATGTGTGTAATCGACGGTGTAAAATAATACCCATTTGTTGTGCCAAATAAATATTATTGATATTGTGATCCTAGAATCATCTTGTAATAAAGAAAATAATATATATTTAATCAATATATTGTTATTTGACAACACATAAATGATATTCTCTTATAGTATGTGTAGAAAGATTTACCATGCTACAAGGATAAATTTGGTGAAGCCTATCGGGAAGGCTAATTGCATCAATTTAAGTACACACGTTCATTTATGAGAAACTTGGTTAAGTTAAATGCATTATTGGACTAAGTTAGATGCAACGTTCTAATGGGGTATCATTCCTTGCATATCTACACCAAAAAATTGGATTCACTGCTTGTAATCAAAATGTTGGTGCATAATGTCTAATGTCTGTGACATTTGTTTTGAGTCTATGTATGGTATGGCAAAGCGTTCGTGTCGTTTTAGTTTGTGTTTTGTGTCTTAATGTTGGAGCACATGTGATAATGTGTTGCGCCACGTGAAGTGCATCATGTGATGCTAAGTGTTATACGCAGGTTGTGATGTGTTGGTAGGTCATAATGTCTATAAATAGAGTTGTGATGCGTGAGTTAGACATAACTTCACACAAAGAGCTTTTTATAGGAGTCATTTTGAGTCGAACCCCTGCCAAAATTTCACCAGATAATACAAAACCTTTATTTACCTTGTTTGTGCCAATCTCACACACAATTCAGTGGATTCCGCACTTTGGGTTGTGACATGAGTAGATATTGGTATTCGTCAACGTCTAATCAACGTGAACAAGATAAATTATGGGAATATCAAGTGGTATTAGAGCATTATGGCTCAAATCTACTTATGAATTGTCCAGAAATTGAATATGGTGGTCAACTTTAAAGATTTGTGAAGTTTGTGAGCATTCTTATCGTCAAATTCTACAAATTTCTACTCATACAGTCTTATTTTATTATTACCTACCAAAAGCACCTCTCAAGACACTCAGAACTATCAAAACATAATGTCAAAATTCATGATCAGCCCTTCCTTCTGGAGTGCATGACAAGCTTGTCATTCATGGGGCATCACTAGTTTTGTTGGGTGGGATACGTGCGCATCAAGTGTTACGTATGTAACACAAAGAAAAGTTGAATTTATATATTATTAATTAATAATAATAAAAGTAAAATATTATTTGTTATTAACAATTCCAAAACACTAGTAATGAATTAATTAAAACCTTTTATTTTTTTTATAAACCATGAATATCCTTAAAATTCCAGTTACACTTATCGTAAGTTGTGTTTTTAACCATATCTAATGCTAACATCTCTAACTTAATCTGACCGTAACCTTCTAAAGCTTTAAAAAGTTTGTCCTGCCCTTTTAAAACAAGATAAATATTAATTAATAATTTAAAACAACATAAGACTAGTATTATGAGTCAATTAACTTTGCCAATAAGCAATACAAAACCTCCTTACCTCCCTACACCCTTAAATTGGATCCATACCTCTCTTTACCTCATTATTTTCGTTCACAACATTAGCCCTCTTCATGTCTCTCTAAATTTGACAAACACACACACACACATCAAATCTTAAAGTGTTAGGCAATCGGGATCGTCTAAGGTAAAAAAATACATGTATTTGAATCTTAAATAAAAAAAAAATATGTATTTGAATCTATAAATTCATCCAAGAAGTCATCCAAGGCGTGTAGGAGAAGCCAAGCATCCACTAAATCATCAAAATCTAGCCCGCTTATTCGTATGATTCTGAACTTCTTCATTCCTTGTTTCCAGATTTTACACAAATAATAGAATAAAAAAAGTCATAACTTCTAGTAGCTAGTATGTTAAAACATAAATTTCTAGTCTTGTATATGTAGATCAGAACCTTAAAGTTAACCTAAAACATGTTTAACATGCAATCTGATGAGAACAGTTTGTAACCAGCTTTAAAACCCAAACTTCTAAGGACAATAAACTGGTCTAAACTAAATCAAATCAAAAAGGATTTGAGTCTAACACTAATTACAAAGAGTGTCATATCCAACATAATAGGGTTCCATGGGTTTGATGGAGAAACACAACCACCTTGCAACAAACTAAAGTTGATGGTTGTGTTTCTAAGTATATGAACATGTATATATTGGTAAAAAAACATAAACACATCAATGCACATGTATATATTTGTAAGTATATGGTACATGCTTGACACACGTAATAAACAACTATTAATTTTTAAGAGTTTACCAAAGTATCATGTAAAATAAACCATTGCCCCACTACTCAAATGTGCCTATAAATACTAGTTGATTCTCCATTATAATCATCCTCAATTTTTTGACTGATAGAACTAATACAATATTAAAGTCACGAGGCACGATGATGAGACTCATGAAATTACAGTTTATGGTAGTTCTTGTGTTGATGATCTATTACCAGGGTAAGTTCACTTTACGAAAATACTTTCGCATTTCACAATTTTTAAATAAACTTCCTAATCAATTTCCTTTATTTTAATTTTTAAGGTGGGCAACGTGAATCCGTTGACGTCAAACCCTTTGGGATTCCACCACCATGCCAAAATGGTTGTTATAGATTGGAATATCTAAAGACGTTTTGTTGTACTATGGACACCGTCCATTGCTGCTTCGTTAATAAAGATGTGTGTAATCGACGGTGTAAAATAATACCCATTTGTTGTGCCAAATAAATATTATTGATATTGTGATCCTAGAATCATCTTGTAATAAAGAAAATAATATATATTTAATCAATATATAGTTATTTGACAACACATAAATGATATTCTCTTATAGTATGTGTAGAAAGATTTACCATGCTACAAGGATAAATTTGGTGAAGCCTATCGGGAAGGCTAATTGCATCAATTTAAGTACACACGTTCATTTATGAGAAACTTGGTTAAGTTAAATGCATTATTGGACTAAGTTAGATGCAACGTTCTAATGGGGGATTATTCCTTGCATATCTACACCAAAAAAATTGGATTCACTGCTTGTAATCAAAATGTTGGTGCATAATGTCTAATGTCTGTGTCATTTGTTTTGAGTCTATGTATGGTATGGCAGAGCGTTCGTGTCGTTTTAGTTTGTGTTTTGTGTCTTAATGTTGGAGCACATGTGATAATGTGTTGCGCCACGTGAAGTGCATCATGTGATGCTAAGTGTTATACGCAGGTTGTGATGTGTTGGTAGGTCATAATGTTTATAAATAGAGTTGTGATGCGTGAGTTAGACATAACTTCACACAAAGAGCTTTTTATAGGAGTCATTTTGAGTCGAACCCCTGCCAAAATTTCACCAGATAATACAAAACCTTTATTTACCTTGTTTGTGCCAATCTCACACACAATTCTGTGGATTCCGCACTTTGGGTTGTGACATGAGTAGATATTGGTATTCGTCAACGTCTAATCAACGTGAACAAGATAAATTATGGGAATATCAAGTGGTATTAGAGCATTATGGCTCAAATCTACTTATGAATTGTCCAGAAATTGAATATGGTGGTCAACTTTAAAGATTTGTGAAGTTTGTGAGCATTCTTATCGTCAAATTCTACAAATTTCTACTCATACAGTCTTATTTTATTATTAGCTACCGAAAGCACCTCTCAAGACACTCAGAACTATCAAAACATAATGTCAAAATTCATGATCAACCCTTCCTTCTGGAGTGCATGACAAGCTTCTCATTCATGGGGCATCACTAGTTTTGTTGGGTGGGATACGTGCGCATCAAGTGTTACGTATGTAACACAAAGAAAAGTTGAATTTATATATTATTAATTAATAATAATAAAAGTAAAATATTATTTGTTATTAACAATTCCAAAACACTAGTAATGAATTAATTAAAACCTTTTATTTTTTTTATAAACCATGAATATCCTTAAAATTCCAGTTACACTTATCGTAAGTTGTGTTTTTAACCATATCTAATGCTAACATCTCTAACTTAATCTGACCGTAACCTTCTAAAGCTTTAAAAAGTTGGTCCTGCCCTTTTAAAACAAGATAAATATTAATTAATAATTTAAAACAACATAAGACTAGTATTATGAGTCAATTAACTTTGCCAATAAGCAATACAAAACCTCCTTACCTCCCTACACCCTTAAATTGGATCCATACCTCTCTTTACCTCATTATTTTCGTTCACAACATTAGCCCTCTTCATGTCTCTCTAAATTTGACAAACACACACACACACATCAAATCTTAAAGTGTTAGGCAATCGGGATCGTCTAAGGTAAAAAAATACATGTATTTGAATCTTAAATATAAAAAAAATATGTATTTGAATCTATAAATTCATCCAAGAAGTCATCCAAGGCGTGTAGGAGAAGCCAAGCATCCACTAAATCATAAAATCTAGCCCGCTTATTCGTATGATTCTGAACTTCTTCATTCCTTGTTTCCAGATTTTACACAAATAATAGAATAAAAAAAGTCATAACTTCTAGTAGCTAGTATGTTAAAACATAAATTTCTAGTCTTGTATATGTAGATTAGAACCTTAAAGTTAACCTAAAACATGTTTAACATGCAATCTGATGAGAACAGTTTGTAACCAGCTTTAAAACCCAAACTTCTAAGGACAATAAACTGGTCTAAACTAAATCAAATCAAAAAGGATTTGAGTCTAACACTAATTACAAAGAGTGTCATATGCAACATAATAGGGTTCCATGGGTTTGATGGAGAAACACAACCACCTTGCAACAAACTAAAGTTGATGGTTGTGTTTCTAAGTATATGAACATGTATATATTGGTAAAAAACCATAAACACATCAATGCACATGTATATATTTGTAAGTATATGGTACATGCTTGACACACGTAATAAACAACTATTAATTTTTAAGAGTTTAGCAAAGTATCATGTAAAATAAACCATTGCCCCACTACTCAAATGTGCCTATAAATACTAGTTGATTCTCCATTATAATCATCCTCAATTTTTTGACTGATAGAACTAAAACAATATTAAAGTCACGAGGCACCATGATGAGACTCATGAAATTACAGTTTATGGTAGTTCTTGTGTTGATGATCTATTGCCATGGTAAGTTCACTTTACGAAAATACTTTCGCATGTCACAATTTTTAAATAAACTTCCTAATCAATTTCCTTTATTTTAATTTTTAAGGTGGGCAACGTGAATCCGTTGACGTCAAACCCTTTGGGATTCCACCACCATGCCAAAATGGTTGTTATAGATTGGAATATCTAAAGACGTTTTGTTGTACTATGGACACCGTCCATTGCTGCTTCGTTAATAAAGATGTGTGTAATCGACGGTGTAAAATAATACCCATTTGTTGTGCCAAATAAATATTATTGATATTCCTAGAATCATCTTGTAATAAAGAAAATAATATATATTTAATCATAATATATTGTTATTTGACAATACATAAATGACATTCTCTTATATTATGTTTAGAAAGATTTTCCATACAACAAGGATAAATGTGGTGAAGCCTATCGGGAAGGCAAATTGCATCAACTTATGTACACACGTTCATTTATGAGAAAATTGGTTAAGTTAAATGCATTATTGGAACAAGTTAGATGCAACGTTCTAATGGGGGATCAGTCCTTGTATATCTAGACCTAAAAATTAGATTCACTGCTAGTAATCAAAATGTTGGTGCATAATGTTTAATGTTTGTGTCATTTGTTTGGAGTCTATGTAATGTATGGTAGAGCGTTCATGTCGTTTTAGTTTGTGTTTTGTGTCTTAATGTTGGATCACATGTGATGATGCGTTGCGCAACGTGAATTGCATCAGGTGATGCTCAAGTGTTATACGCAGGTTGTGATGTGTTGGTAGGTCTTAATGTCTATAAATAGAGTTGTGATGCGTGAGTTAGACATAACTTCACACAAAGAGCTTTTTATAGGAGTCATTTTGAGTCAAACCCGTGCCAAAATTTCACCAGATAATACAAAACGTTTATTTACCTTGTTTGTGCCAATCTCACACACAATTCAATGGATTCCGCACTTTGGGTTATGATATAAGTAGATATTGGTGTTCGTCAACGTCTAATCAATTTGAACAAGATAAATTATGGGAATATCAAGTGTTATTAGAGCATTATGGCTCAAATCTACTTATGAATTGTCAAGAAATTGAATATTGTGGTCAACTTTAAAGATTTGTGAAGTTTTTGAGCATTCTTACCGTCAAATTCTACAAATTTCTACTCATACAGTCTTATTTTATTATTAGCTTCCAAAAACACCTCTCAAAACACTCAGAACTATCAAAACACAATGTCAAAATTCAAGATCAGCCCTTCCTTCCGGAGTGCATGACAAGCTTGTCATACACGGGGCATCACTAGTTTTGTTGGGTGGGATACGTGCGCATCAAGTGTTACGTATGTAACACAAAGAAAAGTATAATTTATATATTATTAATTAATAATAATAAAAGTAAAATATTATTTATTATTAACAATTCTAAAACATTAGTAATGAATTAATTAAAACCATTTATTTTGTTTATAAACCACCAATATCCTTAAAATTCCAGTTACACTTATCATAAGTTGAGTTTTTAACCATATCTAATCCTAACATCTCTAACTTAATCTGACCCGTAATCTTCTAAAGCTTTAAAAAGTTTGTCCTGCCCTTTTAAAACAAGATAAATATTAATTCAAAATTTAAAACAACATAAGACTAGTATTATGAGTCAAACAACTTTGCCAATAAGTAATTCAAAACCTCTTTACCTCCCTACACCCTTAACTTGGACTCATACCTCTCTTTACCTCATTATTTTCGTTCACAACATTATCCTTCTTCATGTCTCTCTAAATTTGACAAACACACACACATCAAATCTTAAAATTTTAGGCAATCGGGATTGTCTAAGGTAAAAAAATACATGTATTTAAATCTTAAATATAAAAAATATATGTATTTGAAGCTGTAAATTCATCCAAGAAGTCATCCAAGGCGTGTAGGAGAAGCCGAGCATCCACTAAATCATCAAAATCTTGCCCTCTTATTCGTATGATTCTGATCTTCTTCATTCCATGTTTCCAGATTTTACACAAATAATAGAATAAAAAAATCATAACTTCTAGTAGCTAATATGTTAAAACATAAATTTCTAGTCTTGTATATGTAGATTAGAACCATAAAGTTAACCTAAAACATGTTTAACATGCAATCTGATGAGAACAGTTTGTAACCAACTTCAAAACCCAAACTTTTAAAGATAATAAACTGGTCTAAACTAAATCAAATAAAAAAAAATTGAGTCTAATACTAATTACAGAGAGTGTCATATCCAACATAATTGGGTTCCCTGGGTTTGATGGAGAAACACAACCACCTTGCAACAAACTAAAGTTGAAGGTTGTGTTTGTAAGTATATGAACATGTATATCTTGGTAAAAAAACTTAAACACATCAATGCACATGTATATATTTGTAAGTATGTGGTACACGCTTGACACACGTAATAAACAACTATTAATTTGTTAAAAGTTTACCAAAGTATCATGTAAAATAAACCATTGCCCCACTACTCAAATTTGCCTATAAATAGTTGTTGTTTCTCCATTACAATCGTCCTCAATTTTATCATAGATAGAACTAATACAATAACAAACTCTTGAGGCACGATGATGAGACTCATGAAATTACAGTTTATGGTAGTTCTTGTGTTGATGATCTATTACCAGGAAAAGTTCAGTTTACGAAAATACTTTCGCATGTCACAATTTTTAAATAAACTTCCTAATCAATTTCCTTTATTTTAATTTTCATGGTGGACAGCGTGAATCCGTTGACATCAAACCCTTTGGGGATCCACCACCATGCAAAAATGGTTGTTATGCACTGGATTATATAAAGAAGTTTTGTTGTACTATGGACGACGTCCATTGCTGCTTCGTTAATAAAGACGTGTGTAATCGGCAGTGTCAAACATCACCTCCTTTGTTGTGCCAAATAAATATTATTGATATTGTGATCCTAGAATCATCTTGAAATAAAGACAATAATATATATTTAATCAATATATAGTTATTTGACAACACATAAATGATATTCTCTTATAGTATGTGTAGAAAAATTTACCATGCTACAAGGATAAATTTGGTGAAACCTATCGGGAAGGCTAATTGCATCAATTTAAGTACACACGTTCATTTATGAGAAACTTGGTTAAGTTAAATGCATTATTGGACTAAGTTAGATGCAACGTTCTAATGGGGGATCAGTCCTTGCATATCTACACCAAAAAATTGGATTCACTACTTGTAATCAAAATGTTGGTGCATAATGTCTAATGCCTGTGTCATTTGTTTTGAGTCTATGTAAGGTATGGCAGAGCATTCGTGTCGTTTTAGTTTGTGTTTTGTGTCTTAATGTTGGAGCACATGTGATAATGTGTTGCGCCACGTGAAGTGCATCATGTGATGCTAAGTGTTATACGCAGGTTGTGATGTGTTGGTAGGTCATAATGTCTATAAATAGAGTTGTGATGCGTGAGTTAGACATAACTTCACACAAAGAGCTTTTTATAGGAGTCATTTTGAGTCGAACCCCTGCCAAAATTTCACCAGATAATACAAAACCATTATTTACCTTGTTTGTGCCAATCTCACACACAATTCAGTGGATTCCGCACTTTGGGTTATGACATGAGTAGATATTGGTATTCGACAACGTCTAATCAACGTGAACAAGATAAATTATGGGAATATCAAGTGGTATTAGAGCATTATGGCTCAAATCTACTTATGAATTGTCCAGAAATTGAATATGGTGGTCAACTTTAAAGATTTGTGAAGTTTGTGAGCATTCTTATCGTCAAATTCTACAAATTTCTACTCATACAGTCTTATTTTATTATTACCTACCAAAAGCACCTCTCAAGACACTCAGAACTATCAAAACATAATGTCAAAATTCATGATCAGCCCTTCCTTCTGGAGTGCATGACAAGCTTGTCATTCATGGGGCATCACTAGTTTTGTTGGGTGGGATACGTGCGCATCAAGTGTTATGTATGTAACACAAAGAAAAGTTGAATTTATATATTATTAATTAATAATAATAAAAGTAATATATTATTTGTTATTAACAATTCCAAAACATTAGTAATGAATTAATTAAAACCTTTTATTTTTTTTATAAACCATGAATATCCTTAAAATTTCAGTTACACTTATCGTAAGTTGTGTTTTTAACCATATCTAATCCTAACATCTCTAACTTAATCTGACCGTAACCTTCTAAAGCTTTAAAAAGTTTGTACTGCCCTTTTGAAACAAGATAAATATTAATTAATAATTTAAAACAACATAAGACTAGTATTATGAGTCAATTAACTTTGCCAATAAGCAATACAAAACCTCCTTACCTCCCTACACCCTTAAATTAGATCCATACCTCTCTTTACCTCATTATTTTCATTCACAACATTAGCCCTCTTCATGTCTCCCTAAATTTGACAAACACACACACACACATCAAATCTTAAAGTGTTAGGCAATCGGGATCGTCTAAGGTAAAAAAATACATGTATTTGAATCTTAAATATAAAAAATATATTTATTTGAATCTATAAATTCATCCAAGAAGTCATCCAAGGGGTGTAGGAGAAGCCAAGCATCCACTAAATCATCAAAGTCTAGCCCGCTTATTCATATGATTCTGAACTTCTTCATTCCTTGTTTCCAGATTTTACACAAATAATGGAATAAAAAAATCATAACTTCTAGTAGCTAGTATGTTAAAACATAAATTTCTAGTCTTGTATATGTAGATTAGAACCTTAAAGTTAACTTAAAACATGTTTAACATGCAATCTGATGAGAACAGTTTGTAACCAGCTTTAAAACCCAAACTTCTAAGGACAATAAACTGGTCTAAACTAAATCAAATAAAAAAGGATTTGAGTCTAACACTAATTACAAAGAGTGTCATATCCAACATAATAGGGTTCCATGGGTTTGATGGAGAAACACAACCACCTTGCAACAAACTAAAGTTGATGGTTGTGTTTCTAAGTATATGAACATGTATATATTGGTAAAAAAACATAAACACATCAATGCACATGTATATATTTGTAAGTATATGGTACATGCTTGACACACGTAATAAACTACTATTAATTTGTTAAGAGTTTACCAAAGTATCATGTAAAATAAACCATTGCCCCACTACTCAAATGTGCCTATAAATACTAGTTGCTTCTCCATTATAATCATCCTCAATTTTTTGACTCATAGAACTAATACAATATTAAAGTCACGAGGCACGATGATGAGACTCATGAAATTACAGTTTATGGTAGTTCTTGTGTTGATGATCTATTACCAGGGTAAGTTCACTCTAGAAAAATACTTTCACATGTCACAATTTTTAAATAAACTTCCTAATTAATTTCCTTTATTTTAATTTTTAAGGTGGGCAACGTGAATCCGTTGACGTCAAACCCTTTTGGGATTCCACCACCATGCCAAAATGGTTGTTATGCATTGGAATATACAAAGACGTTTTGTTGTACTATGGACACCGTCCATTGCTGCTTCGTTAATAAAGATGTGTGTAATCGACAGTGTAAAATAATACCCATTTGTTGTGCCAAATAAATATTAGTGATATTGTGATCCTAGAATCATCTTGTAATAAAGAAAATAATATATATTTAATCATTATATAGTTATTTGACAATACATAAATGACATTCTCTTATATTATGTGTAGAAAGATTTACCATACAACAAGGATAAATGTGGTGAAGCCTATCGGGAAGGCTAATTGCATCAATTTAAGTACACACGTTCATTTATGAGAAAATTGGTTAAGTTAAATGCATTATTGGAATAAGTTAGATGCAACGTTCTAATGGGGGATCAGTCCTTGTATATCTAGACCTAAAAATTGGATGCACTGCTAGTAATCAAAATGTTGGTGCATAATGTCTAATGTCTGTGTCATTTGTTTTGAGTCTATGTAATGTATGACAGAGCGTTCATGTCGTTTTAGTTTGTGTTTTGTGTCTTAATGTTGGAGCACATGTGATGATGCATTGCGCCACGTGAATTGCATCAGGTGATGCTCAAGTGTTATACGCAGGTTGTGATGTGTTGGTAGGTCTTAATGTCTATAAATAGAGTTGTGATGCATGAGTTAGACATAACTTCACACAAAGAGCTTTTTATAGGAGTCATTTTGAGTCGAACCCTTGCCAAAATTTCACCAGATAATACAAAACGTTTATTTATGTCACACCCCGACCACGTATAACATACAAAACGTGGCGGAAAACATCGGGGAGTGTTGTAACAGAATTAATTGTTTCATAACCATGGCATACAAAGTTGTATTTTATTTATTAAACAAGAGTTTCATTGTTTTAAACAGGAATCGAAGAGTTTATAACATAATTAAACAAAGTCTCTAAGGCACAGGTCTGCCCTAGTGTCACGATCATCATCCTACGCAAAAGCTCCTGAAAACACATGTGAAAATAGGTACGTCAGCATAAAAATGCCTGTGAGATACATAGGTTTTGTGAAAATAGGATTCATGACTTAAGTTTAAGAAAAAGTTGTTTAGTAAAAGTCAATCATGAACCTTGTAAATTGTTTTGTTTTGTAAATCGATTAAAAAGCGATAAGATCGAATGATATGTATAAATAAAAGAATAATGCGTGGTTAAATGTATAACCAAGTAAAATGAGTTGTATAAAGTAAATTGTTTGTAAACCAAAGTCTTGTGAAAATCGTGTTACTTGTGTAAAATGTATAAGTCCAAATTGAATGATTTAAATAACGCTATGATATGTAATATAATACAAACACTTATATAAAGGAAGTACCAGCGACGTATCCACCATGCTTGTATCATATTACTCATATCTCGTTACTTAAGTCACTTAAACAAACCACCAATGTATAAAGTCTATGTTTAAACCAATAGTCAAAAATCCTTGTATAAGCCATGTCAAATGTTTAAAAGTAGTCAAGTAATGTGTATCAAATGTTATGTATTGTAAGTAAAGTATTGTCACATAATCCAAATGTAGAAAAGTATAAAACAAAGTATTTTGAATATATCAAAAAGTTATGTTTTGCAAAGTAATGCATGTTACATCGATACAAACATATATGTGGTAAGTTAACGCATACATTCAAGCCTTGAGACAGTCGGATAACCCTTTCAGTCAAGGTTATCAAAAGAAATGTTTTCGGATTCAGTCATTCCTTACATCCAAACAAACCCGAGATGTTAGGAATGGGATTTGTCAAGTCCTATGGTACCACTGCTTACTACCGAGCGGCGTAGCAAATGTTAATGAACGTAATAAAGACCCGTTTGTGCAAACCAAATGTCATAGCAGTTGTATACATGTCATATGAAAACAATGTACTAAGTATGCTAAGTTAACATACAAAGCAGAAAAGTCTTGTAAATCAATGTGCTAGCATGCTATCAGTCAACATACATAGCAGAAATGTAATGTAAAACAATGTACTAAGTATGCACACAATGGACATACATAGCATGAAATGTAATGAAATCATGTACTATAATGTACTAACAAACATAACCGGTATATGATGTGTAAACAGGAAAGCATGAAACTAACAAGTAGGCACATGTGTTTCACCCCAAAACAGTTTGGAAAACAGTAAAAAAGGGGTCTATGTACTCACATGAGATTGCTCAGAAGTCCTAAGATAACCACCAAGCAATGCTAGAGATCACGGAATCAAACGGCACCTAATATAGGTAACTATGTTAATAAACCGGACCTAAGTCGGAGGATTTAGATAAAATGAGGGTTCGTAAACCAAACGAGTATGAAACCTAACCTAAGTGCTTACGACCCATTACGACCCGTTTAGGTAGCTTATGCTACTTTAACGCGTCGTTCGCGTGAAACGCGTTCGCCTAACTAGTCCTATGACAAGTATTATATGCCTAAAAATGTTTAATTATGTAACATAATCAGTTAAGTGATGAAAGTTTAGGTTACATATGCTTAATTACCAATTACACATGAAAAGGGTATTCTGGTAATTTACCTAAGGCATATAAACTACCTATCATACAACTACTTAACGAAGCGACCATAAGGTATAACCTCAGAAGGTTATTCCCTATATACTATGGTCACCTAAGGTATTTGGTCGGATCCTAATGATCGACCAAATGGGTTGGGTTCGAAGGTATAAGCGATTTATTAGATCGCTTACCCTTACGACCCTAGACAACGTTGTAATCAGTAGGCATAGTCCCAAGGGACTATAACCATCGTGATTACAATCACGTTGCGAAGTTCAAACGAACTTCGCATTGACCATAAACTGGTCAACGCAGAAAGTCAAACAAAGTTTGACTTTCGGACTCGAAAAGCAATAAAAGAATGAAGGAATACTTACGAAGGGTCCCCGAATGCTAATCTCGATTCAAGTAACTCGGGTATGAAACAATGATTTCAACTTAGAGTTTCTCAAATCAAAATTCTAGTGGGTTTTGCAATTGAAGGCATGGGGTATTTATAGGATTCGTAGAGCCGTTAAGATCGTTTCTTGGAAACCGCGATTTGATCTTGGCCATACACCTCAAGATAGTGGTTTTTGAAAACCATTTGAGCCCATAGATTTCCCCAAAACCATGTGCAACAATGGATAGGACCAGATCTAATGTTTCTGCTGTCTGGGGACTGACGCGGGCCGCGTAAGGATACACACAAACCTTACGCGGGCCGCCTGGCCATGTCAGATCAGAACCAAGTTTGCTAAATGACAGTTTCAGTCCCTGTTATGTGTTTAAGCCATTTCCGACACTTCTAAGGCCCGTAGAGACAACTTTAAGGCCCTAAAATGATGCCTAAACATTGTGGACATGAAACATGCTAAAAAATATGTCGGATGTTGGTTCGCTTGGTCGTACGATCGCGATGTTCGCTTAATTACGTCGGAATGCGCATAAGCGCGAAAAACGATCCAAATGACGCGACGAATGGATTTTTCTTATGCCAAACACCAAAATAAAATATTTTAGTGCTTACATAAATTTTTGGATGTCCGGATGTATTCAGAACGTAAGTTATGCACGAAAGTGCAAACTTGTGCACTTTTTGACACTTTTAGTCCCTGAATGACCCAAAAGTTTATTTTAGCACACCGAACCCCTCAAAGCCTATTTCTAAGCTATGTAAAGGATATTTATGGTATGTTTAACTTATGGTCATGTTCCAGAATGTCTGTTACAGTTCAAATTGGCATACTTTCGCAGTTTGTCAAATTTAGTCCCTGTAGCCGAATTAACTTGTTTTTGACATACCAAAGCCTTCAAAACTTATTTCTAAGTTATGTAAAGGTTATTTAAGGTATGTTAAGTATATGTTGATGTTCCGGAGTATTTGTCGCATTAAACTGATTACGTTTACGCATCAGTTTGCGTATAACTCTCCAGAAATTGATATAGAGTTTGAAATTGAATAAAAGTTAAAACATGAAAAATCTAAAACACAACCAAACAAACATTGGGATCAAATAACATTGTTTTATTGTTAATAGAACTGTTCACAATGATTACAAGCACATATGTTACAGTCTCCCCTACTTGTGGAAATTTCGTCCCGAAATTTATTTAGAGGAAACTCGTGGAAAAAGATGCGGATATTTCGCCTTCATTTGATCTTCGCGTTCCCAAGTAAACTCGGGTCCACGTTTAGCTTCCCAACGAACTTTGACCAAAGGAATGCGCTTGCGTTTGAGCCACTTGACTTCACGTTCCAAGATTTCCACTGGCTTCTCAACAAATTTCAGTGTTTTGTCAACACGAATTTCGTCAAGCGGTATGTGGAGGTTCTCATCAGCTAAACACCTTTTGAGATTGGACACGTGAAAAGTTGGATGAACATTTCCAAGTTCAGGAGGTAACTCAAGTCTGTAGGCTACCTTTCCGATTCTTTCGACGATCTTGAATGGTCCAACGTATCTAGGTGCAAGTTTTCCTTTCTTTCCAAATCTGATCACACCTTTCCAAGGTGAGACCTTAAGTAATACTCGATCACCGACTTGAAATTCCAAGGGCTTGCGTTTTGGGTCCGCGTAACTCTTTTGACGGCTTCTAGCTGTCTGAAGGTTATCACGAACTTTATTGACCTTATCAGTTGTCTCTAAAATGAGGGCAGGTCCAGTAAGTTGAGCCTCGCCGATGTCATTCCAGCAGACTGGTGAACGACATTTTTGACCATAGAGAGCCTCGAAAGGAGCCATTTTAATGCTGGTGTGATAACTGTTGTTGTAGGAGAATTCAATTAACGGAAGATGTGAATCCCAACTACCACCAAAGTCGATCACACAAGCTCTAAGCATATCCTCCAGAGTCTGGATTGTTCTTTCAGATTGACCATCCGTTTGTGGATGATAAGCTGTGCTCAGGTTAAGTATGGTCCCCATAGTAGATTGCATGGTTCTCCAAAAATGAGAAGTGAAACGAGCATCTCTGTCAGAAATGATGTTCAAAGGAACACCATGTCGAGCTACAATTTCATCCACATAGATTTTAGCAAGTTTGTCAGCAGAAAAATCCTCACGGATTGGCAAGAAATGCGCTGACTTAGTAAGACAATCAAGAACTACCCAGATGGCATCATGACCTTTCTTTGTGCGTGGAAGTTTGGTAACAAGATCCATAGTAATATTTTCCCATTTCCAAACTGGGATCTCTAGTTGCTCCAATAAACTCGAAGGACGTTGATGTTCAGCCTTAACCTTAAGACAAGTAAGGCATTTTGATACGTATAAGGCAATGTCTTTCTTCATACCAGGCCACCAATAGTGAATAAGAAGATCCTTATACATCTTATCTGAGCCTGGATGAATAGAATAATGAGACTTATGGGCTTCATCCATAAGCAAGGTACGAAGATCATCCTGGCTTGGGACCCACAAACGGTCCATGAAGTAATATGATCCATTGTCCTTCAGTTCCAGAGCAGGTGTTATGTGATAGGGAAATTCCTTATCCATTTAAACCCTGTGAAACACAAGATTGTTGAGCCTGAGAAATGCGGGCTTGGATATCAGATCGAGCTTGAATAACAGATTGAACACGTACATAATGAAGCTTAGTACGTTCCTTACGACTCAATGCATCGGCTACGACATTCGCCTTACCAGGATGGTAGCGAATTTCGCAGTCATAGTCGTTTAAAAGCTCAACCCAACGTCGTTGCGTCATGTTGAGTTCTTTCTGATTGAAGATATGTTGAAGACTTTTGTGGTCTGTGAAAACCACACATTTTGTATCGTACAAATAGTGTCTCCAGATCTTGAGAGCGAAAACAACTGCACCCAACTCAAGATCATGAGTGGAGTAGTTCTTCTCATGTATCTTCAACTGCCTTGATGCATATGCTATGACTTTTTTCCTTTGCATCAGAACACAGCCAAGACCCAATTTAGATGCATCGCAATAAACGACGAAATCATCATTGCCCTCAGGCAAATTCAGAACAGGCGCATCACAAAGTTTCTGCTTCAAGTGTTGAAAAGCTTCCTCTTATTTGTATCCCCAATCAAAGGGCCTGTTCTTCTGAGTTAGAGCAGTTAGAGGAACTGCAATCTTTGAGAAGTTCTCAATGAAGCGGCGATAATAACACGCTAGACCAAGAAAAGAACGAACCTCAGTAGGAGTAGTAGGCGTATCCCAATCCTTAATCGCACTGATCTTGGAGGGATCTACATGAATACCTTGTTCGTTGATAATATGTCCTAAGAATTGAACTTCTTTAAGCCAAAATTCGCACTTGGAGAATTTGGCGAAAAGTTGCTCTTTCTTTAGGAGTTCCAGAGTAAGACGAAGATGTTGCTCGTGATCAGGTCGCGTCTTAGAATAAATCAAGATGTCGTCAATAAAAACAATGACGAACTGATCCAAATAAGGCTTGCAGACCCTATTCATTAAGTCCATGAAAATACCAGGAGCATTAGTCAAACCGAATGGCATGACTGTGAATTCATAATGCCCATAACGAGTACGGAACGCTGTCTTGGGAATATCTTCTTCATGCACCCGAATTTGATGATACCCGGAACGCAGATCAATCTTCGAAAAATAAGAAGCGCCCTGTAACTGATCAAAGAGATCATCGATGCGAGGTAGGGGATATCGATTCTTGATGGTAAGCTTGTTAAGCTCATGATAATCGATACACATCCTAAAAGATCCATCCTTCTTCTTGACAAAAAGAACGGGAGCACCCCAAGGTGAAAAGCTAGGACGGATAAAACCTTTGTCTGAGAGTTCCTGAAGCTGATTAGACAACTCTTGCATCTCAGACGGTGCAAGACGATATGGAGCTCTGGCAATGGGATTTGCACCAGGTACGAGATCAATACGGAACTCGACTTGGCGTGCTGGAGGTAGACCAGGTAAGTCTTCAGGGAATACTTCGGAATAATCCCGAACGACAGGAATATCTGAAATAGACTTACCCTTGCCTTTATCTGCTGTAACATGTGTTAAGAAGGCCACATAGTTCTTCCACAGATATTTCCGAGCTTTAAAACAAGACATGAGCTTGAGACCACCAGACGGTTTCTCACCTTGAACCTGTAGGATCTCGCCTGATGAAAGCGGCACACGAACAATCTTCTCAAAATAAACTACCTCTGCGCGATGCTTGGCTAACCAATCCATGCCCACAATAACGTCGAAGCTTCCAAGTTGCATAGGCGTGAGGTCGATAGGAAAGAGATGATCGTTAAGGTTCAACTGGCAGTTGCGAAGAACAGAATCAAGAACAATGGGTTCACCGCTAGCAACTTCTACTGTCAAAGGTTTACCTAGTTTCGTTCTAGACACGCGAAGCAATGGCTCAAAAGACAATGACACAAAACTCTTATCGGCACCCGAATCAAAGAGAACAGATGCAGGCTGATTATTAATAAAGAACGTACCGTTCACCACTTCATTGTCTGCCTGCGCCTCTTGGGCATTCATGTTGAAGACTCGACCTCGAGCCGGAGCCTGATTCTGATTCTGGTTAGCTAGTCTTGGGCACCGGTTCCTGTAGTGGGTCAGATCCCCACAATTGTAGCACGAACCAGGAGGAAAATGAGGTCGTGCAGCTTGACCTTGTTACTGAGCAAGAGGCTGAGCAACTTGTCGGGCTTGGTTCTGAACTGCCTGGTTCTGGTTAACAGGAATGCGGCAGGTGGCAGTAAGATGGCCATTTCTCCCATAGTTAGTGCATTGACGACATTGGAGATGTGGTAGGTGATGGCCGTTATACCTGTTGCACAAAGGTGCATTGCCAAAATAAGGCTTCTTGGCGGGTGGTTGCGCAGGCTGATTTTGTGCAGCTTGAGCCTGTGCAGTAACGGCATAGTTCTGGGAAGCCTTACGCTTCCTTGCCCTTTTCGATGAACAAGAATCCTTTCCATTCTTGTTTTAACCTTTCTTGCTATCTTCCTTGTCAGACGACTGTTTCTTGCCCTTGTCACCCTTCCTGTGTAATTTATTCTTCCGAATCTGCGACTCATTCAATGCCGCTGATAACTCGATCGCCTGACGGAGTGTGGCAGGGTTACTACCAGTAATGATGTCTTGCACTGAGTCAGGTAGGCCGTCGATGTACGTTTCGATAGCCTTGTTGAGTGGGATAACCATTGTTGGGCAAAGCAGACTCAACTCCTCAAATCTATCAGTATATGCCCTGTGCTCGCCACTGTCTTGTTTCAAGTCATCAAACTCTTTCTCCAACGCTCGTTGTTCATGACGAGGACAAAACTCCCTCATCATAAGAGCACTAAGTTCAGCCCATGTCTGTGCTAGAGCAACTTCTGCACCACGGTCTCTCATTACCCCATTCCACCATGTAAGAGCCCTATTCTGAAACACGCTCGAAGAAAACTCGACCTTGCGATTATCCGGACACTGAACATGACGGAAAGTATTCTCAATGCTCTCGAACCATTGAAGAAGCCCAGTTGCTCCTTCAGAACCACTAAACTTGAGTGGTTTAGCCAAGTTAAAATCCTTGAATTTGCATGGAGCATTGTTGTTGTTGTTGGCTTGGTTCCATTGAGCAAAGAGGTTTGGGAATTGAGCAGCCATCTGCTGCGTAATGATTTCTGCCAGTTCGGCAGTCGCTATCTGGTTTTCGCGTCGAGGAGGCATTCTAAAAGAGGAAAACATGAAAGGAAACGAGCGAGATGATTGGATGAAGAGAATGAGATGAAACAAAATTAACAAAAGAAAAGATGGTGGTCATTTGTCCGCATTACCAAGCAAACAAACGACACACAGTGACTAATCAAAGTAAATGGATCAAAAATAATGTATCGCGAAGACATGCTCGCCTATAAGTGAACACTCATTCCAAGAATTCCCAGGCAAGCACAACTGGTCTCGCGTCTGATGAGATATATACGAAGTGCTTGCCTAGACAGAAAACCCAGAATACAGGCATTCACTCTTCCAGTTTGCACGTGTTCACATTATTTAAAACCCAAAACCTTGACGAGATTTTTGAAAATCCAGAAGGCAATAAGCCAAAAATTTTAGTTAAACTGGAAGGGTTCAAAACCTTACAAAAGAGGGTTTAAAACCTTTTAATAAATCATCCAAAAACAGATGATTGTTTTTCAAAAATCGTTTCGAAAAATTTGGTTTTTGTTTTGATAATCACCTAAGGATAGGTGATGTGCATGTTTTAAGATCTAAACACAAGATAACTTGTGTTAGGGTCCTAGAAAGGTTATAGTCTAGGTCAAAGAATTACTAATAACCTAATTCCCTATAACCATTGGCTCTGATACCAACTCTTCTGTCACACCCCGACCACGTATAACATACAAAACGTGGCAGAAAACGTCGGGGAGTGTTGTAACAGAATTAATTGTTTCATAACCATGGCATACAAAGTTGTATTTTATTTATTAAACAAGAGTTTCATTGTTTTAAACAGGAATCGAAGAGTTTATAACATAATTAAACAAAGTCTATCTTCGTTTTAAGTCTCTAAGGCACAGGTCCGCCCTAGTGTCACGATCATCATCCTTCGCAAAAGCTCCTGAAAACACATGTGAAAATAGGTACGTCAGCATAAAAATGCCTGTGAGATACATAGGTTTTGTGAAAATAGGATACATGACTTAAGTTTAAGAAAAACTTGTTTAGTAAAAGTCAATCATGAACCTTGTAAATTGTTTTGTTTTGTAAATCGATTAAAAAGCGATAAGATCGAATGATATGTATAAATAAAAGAATAATGCGTGGTTAAATGTATAACCAAGTAAAATGAGTTGTATAAAGTAAATTGTTTGTAAACCAAAGTCTTGTGAAAATCGTGTTACTTGTGTAAAATGTATAAGTCCAAATTGAATGATTTAAATAACGCTATGTTATGCATTGGAATATACAAAGACGTTTTGTTGTACTATGGACACCGTCCATTGCTGCTTCGTTAATAAAGATGTGTGTAATCGACAGTCTAAAATAATACCCATTTGTTGTGCCAAATAAATATTATTGATATTGTGATCCTAGAATCATCTTGTAATAAAGAAAATAATATATATTTAATCAATATATAGTTATTTGACAATACATAAATGACATTCTCTTATATTATGTGTAGAAAGATTTACCATACAACAAGGATAAATGTGGTGAAGCCTATCGGGAAGGCTAATTGCATCAATTTAAGTAAACACGTTCATTTATGAGAAAATTGGTTAAGTTAAATGCATTATTGGAAAAAGTTAGATGCAACGTTCTAATGGGGGATCAGTCCTTGTATATCTAGACCTAAAAATTGGATTCACTGCTAGTAATCAAAATGTTGATGCATAATGTCTAATGTCTGTGTCATTTGTTTTGAGTCTATGTAATGTATGGCAGAGCGTTCATGTCGTTTTAGTTTGTGTTTTGTGTCTTAATGTTGGAGCACATGTGATGATGCGTTGCGCCACGTGAATTGCATCAGGTGATGCTCAAGTGTTATACGCAGGTTGTGATGTGTTGGTAGGTCTTAATGTCTATAAATAGAGTTGTGATGCGTGAGTTAGACATAACTTCACACAAAGAGCTTTTTATAGGAGTCATTTTGAGTCGAACCCTTGCCAAAATTTCACCAGATAATACAAAACGTTTACTTACCTTGTTTGTGCCAATCTCACACACAATTCAATGGATTCCGCACTTTGGGTTATGATATAAGTAGATATTGGTGTTCGTCAACGTCTAATCAATTTGAACAAGATAAATTATGGGAATATCAAGTGTTATTAGAGCATTATGGCTCAAATCTACTTATGAATTATCAAGAAATTGAATATTGTGGTCAACTTTAAAGATTTGTGAAGTTTTTGAGCATTCTTACCGTCAAATTCTACAAATTTCTACTCATACAGTCTTATTTTATTATTACCTTCCAAAAACACCTCTCAAAACACTCAGAACTATCAAAACACAATGTCAAAATTCAAGATCAGCCCTTCCTTCCGGAGTGCATGACAAGCTTGTCATACACGGGGCATCACTAGTTTTGTTGGGTGGGATACGTGCGCATCAAGTGTTACTTATGTAACACAAAGAAAAGTATAATTTATGTATTATTAATTAACAAAAATAAAATAAAATATTATTTATTATTAACAATTCTAAAACATTAGTAATGAATTAATTAAAACCTTTTATTTTGTTTATAAACCACCAATATCCTTAAAATTCCAGTTACACTTATCATAAGTTGAGTTTTTAACCATATCTAATCCTAACATCTCTAACTTAATCTGACCGTAACCTTCTAAAGCTTTAAAAAGTTTGTCCTGCCCTTTTAAAACAAGATAAATATTAATTCAAAATTTAAAACAACATAAGACTAGTATTATGAGTCAAACAACTTTGCCAATAAGCAATTCAAAACCTCTTTACCTCCCTACACCCTTAAATTGGACTCATACCTCTCTTTACCACATTATTTTCGTTCACAACTTTATCCCTCTTCATGTCTCTCTAAATTTGACAAACACACACACATCAAATCTTAAAATTTTAGGCAATCGGGATTGTCTGGGGTAAAAAAAAAAATACATGTATTTAAATCTTAAATATAAAAAATATATGTATTTGAATTTTTAAATTCATCCAAGAAGTCATCCAAGGCATGTAGGAGAAGCCGAGCATCCACTAAATCATCAAAATCTTGCCCTTTTATTCGTATGATTCTGATCTTCTTCATTCCATGTTTCCAGATTTTACACAAATAATAGAATAAAAAAAATCATAACTTCTAGTAGCTAATATGTTAAAACATAAATTTCTAGTCTTGTATATGTAGATTAGAACCATAAAGTTAACCTAAAACATGTTTAACATGCAATCTGATGAGAACAGTTTGTAACCAGCTTCAAAACCCAAACTTTTAAAGACAATAAACTGGTCTAAACTAAATCAAATAAAAAAAAATTGAGTCTAATACTAATTACAAAGAGTTGAAACACGCGCGGTAGATGGAAAGAGGAGTAGAGGCAGACCGAAAATGACGTGGGATGAGCGGATTAGACAAGATTTGCTAGATTTGCACCTCTTTGAGGACATTGTCGAGGAGAGATCTTCGTGACGACGTAGGATTAAGGTTAAAGATTTTTAGGAGTTTGGCCTGGTTTTTAGCTTAGGTTCCTATTTTATGAGTTTTTTTTTTCAGTTTCTATGAGGTGTGATATAGTTATATATATATATATATATATATATATATATATATATGATTTCACCTATTCTCGGTGTCGTAGTTTTACTAACAAGCACTTACTTATTTATCCGTTTATTATTATTTTTATTTCTATCTTTTGTAGTAGTGGCGTGCTTATATATGTTTTTTTAGAAGCTTATGTCTTGGTTATGGTTTTTGGTGCCGGGGGTCTCACTGGAACAGCCTCTCTATCCTCTGGGATAGAGGTAAGGCGTGCCTACATCCTACCCTCCCCAGACCCTATCAATAGCTTCGCTATATGTGGGATTATACTGGGTATGGTTGTTGTTGTTGTTGTACTAATTACAAAGAGTGTCATATCCAACATAATTGGGTTCCATGGGTTTGATGGAGAAACACAACCACCTTGCAACAAACTAAAGTTGATGGTTGTGTTTGTAAGTATATGAACATGTATATCTTGGTAAAAAAACTTAAACACATCAATGCACATGTATATATTTGTAAGTATGTGGTACACGCTTGACACACGTAATAAACAACTATTAATTTGTTAAAAGTTTACCAAAGTATCATGTAAAATAAACCATTGCCCCACTACTCAAATTTGCCTATAAATAGTTGTTGTTTCTCCATTATAATTGTCACACCCCCAAAATCCACCTGCGGAGTACTACCGCTTGGAGGCGTGACTGACCAGGATCCAGCCACCAATCATATTGAACAAGCATATAAGTAGTTATAAAAATCCAACCAATACAATTGGTGTTCAAACAAAACATAATTAAGTTGCAAGCGGAAGCATAAGTCTTAATTCATAACATAAGTTTAATTGTTTCAAAGTTTAACATGGCACACAGTCGGCCATGTCCCACAACGATCCTCCTCCATACAATCTCCAGCTAAGAACCTAAGGACCTGCAAAGCATGTAGTAACGAGTCAACAACAAGTTGAGTGAGTTCACGGTTGGGTGTTCGTTTTAAGTTGTTTCGAAAACAGTTTCCTTTAGCTGGCATCCTGCCGTGGGGGTTACCCCATAGTTAAAAACGTGACTTGTTTATTCCCGGTTACTCTGGCACTCCTGCCGTGGGGGCTACCCCGTGTTAGTTATCTGGCATTTCGGCCGTGGGGGCTACCCCGTGTATCTACTAGACTCGTTACCATATCGACTGCTGACTGTAGTCATGTTTATGTGCCCTGAAACTGTCAATGTCTATCATCATTGACGTGCCCCAGATCCATTAGTTCACGCCCGTCCTCTGCGGCACGGTGTGAGGTTTGTCAGACCTAAATAGCGCTATCTAACTAATGACCCGCTCGCCATTGGCCCGGCGATTAAGTCGATATAAAAATGAGGGACTTCGTGATAGAGTTTTGGTCTAGTACGAGATATCTGTCCGTGAGGACGAGGAATTACATTCCTGAACCTTTGCTGTCCTACCCAAGGAGGACGAGGAACCCAGTTCCTTAACCCCATTCCCAACCCAGGGAATCCCATGCTTTGTAGAGGGTGTGAACTCACCTTGGTTTGCTCGGTGGAAACACAGAAAAGTCAAACAGGCAATGTTGTGGCTACTCACGTCCTATCATAGTTGTATCATACAATCAGGTTCGTATTCAAGTAGTGCACGTAAGGCATACACGTTAATCATGGCAGTTAGCAAGTAATGCATACGAGTCGAACAAACAGTAATATGTCCAGAATTAAACAAAGTCCAAGGTCCGGCCCAAACACTAAGCCCATAATTAAACGAGCCCAACAGTGTGTATCCGTGTATAGTCTCGAGTCGCAACTAGGCGTTGCGACTCGCAACCTGAGTCGCAATCGTGGTTTCGGTCCGTGCTGGTTTGGTTACGAGTCGCAACTGGACTCGCAACCGTGGTTCCGAGTCACCAAGTTTGGTGTGCTGATCATGTGTGGTTTCGAGTCGCAACCGGGTGTTTGCGACTCGCAATCTGTGTCGCAACCGGGGGTCTCGACTCGTCATGCAATGGTTTCGAGTCGCAACTGGCGGTTTCGAGTGGACAGGAGCTGATTCGGAACAGTGTACTATCCACTAACATTCTGATTTCATGCAGTTTGTACTATCCAACCAAAATCCTTAAACATGTTTCTTGTCTAGCAATTTACTAAAAATGGATCAAACACATCAGATTTCAAATATTCAACATGTTCATATGATATTCAAGTTGTTCTTCACACATTCATCATGTTCATCAATATCCAAGTAGTTCATCATATCATAACTTGAAACAACAAATCCGAATATTCAAACAACTAATCCGATTTCCACATAAGTGCAGCCATTTAACAAGCATTTTGATTTGTAACCTAAGAGTATGCCAATCCGATTTCACGAACACTAACAACTAATGGTTTAGACCACTTTTAATCACAAGGTATCATTAATCCATCATACAATATGTCCGAAATCAAGTCATTATTAACCATTATCATGCATAAACTCAACAAATAACATACTATCACATAATCTCCATCATGTATCATCATCAACCCGAAACAAACTCATAACATGCATCATCAACATCCGAAATATATAACAAGAATCATTAATCAACAAGTATCATAAACACTAACCAACAAGCACTCAAACATCAAGTACACATCATCCTTAAATCATGAAAATACACTAACCGATTTGGTTCTCTAAGTGTGAGGGTATGAAGAGTGATGAGTGACTTCCGAATGATGATCTTGAGCTCGGTCCGAGAGTCCTAGTGCCACCGGTTTGGATCCGAGAATGGAAGAGAGAAGAGTTTGTGTGAGGGAGAATGGATAGTGTGTGTGTGTTAGAAGAGTATGTGTGCTATTTGCCCAAAGGATGTCAAGACTAGCATCACTAAGGGTTTTATACTTGATTCACTTAGTGCACCCTAATGGGTTTCGAAATAGGCTAAGTGTATGTGTGGCCCAACCGGCCCATGAGTGGTGTGATGTTTACTCGAGACCACATGGTCTCGAGTCGGGTCCTTGTTGTTTCGGTTCCTAGACATACTCGCATACATACGATCACAAACATACACATAACATAACACATGATCATATAAGTTCACATAAATCATTCATTAATTCATCAAATCAGTTAGTCACTAATCGTTCAAGCATACAACGAAGGGTTCTAAATTTCGAGTTGTCACATCATCCCCAAGTTGAAAGAAATTTCGTCCCGAAATTTGGTAAGCACTCACTGAGGAAGCTAGTTAAGTTGTATGGTTTTCCTGGTTTTCTGGGGTGTCACATCCACCCCCCGTTGATCTGGAATTTCGTCCCGAAATTCCGTAGCTTCGGCCTCAGTAGTGGGTGTACTGTTTGCGAACAGTTGGGGATATTTTTGTTTCATCTGATCTTCGCGCTCCCAGGTGAACTCTGGGCCGCGACGTGAGTTCCAACGAACTCGAACGAGAGGTATTCTGGTGCTCTTGAGGACCTTAACATCCCGGTCCGTGATTTCGACTGGTTCCTTGACGAATCGTAACTGCTCGTCGATCGTGAGTTCCTTCAAAGGAACTACGTGGGTCTCATCTGACGGACACTTCTTCAGATTCGACACGTGAAAAACGTTGTGAACTGCACCGAGTTCTGCTGGTAAGTTCAGTCTGTAGGCCACCCTGCCTATTTTCTCGATGACCTCGAAGGGTCCAACGTATCGTGGGTTAAGTTTGCCGCGTTTACCAAAACGAACCACACCCTTCCAGGGTGAAACTTTGAGTAGTACCCGCTCCCCAACCTGGAGCTCAAGTGGTTTCCTGCCCATGTCGGCGTAAACTTTCTGACGTTCGCGAGCGGCCGTCATGCGTTTTCGGATCTGAGCGATCTGCTCGGTTGTATCTACCACATATTCTGGACCAGTGATCTGACTTTCTCCCACCTCTGCCCAGCAAAGAGGAGACCGGCATTTACGTCCGTACAATGCCTCAAACGGAGCAGCTCCAATGCTGGTGTGGTAGCTGTTATTGTACGAGAATTCCACAAGTGGCAGATGCTTTTCCCAGTGGTTGCCAAAGTCGATTACACATGCACGAAGCATGTCTTCTAAGGTTTGAATAGTGCGCTCGGACTGCCCGTCCGTCTGAGGATGGTACGCTGTGCTCATGTCTAATCGTGAGCCGAAGGATTTGTGCATTGCTTGCCACAGCTCTGAAGTAAATCGTGCATCTCGATCCGAGATAATGGAGGTGGGCACCCCGTGCCTCGAAACAATTTCCTTGATGTATATTTCTGCAAGAGTGGAGAACTTATCCGTTTCCTTGATAGCCAGGAAGTGTGCAGATTTTGTGAGTCGATCCACGATCACCCAAATAGTATCGTTCCCGCGCTGGGATCTAGGTAGGCCAGTAACAAAATCCATGGAAATTTGCTCCCATTTCCATTGAGGTATCTCTGGTTGTTGGAGTAGGCCTGATGGTTTCTGGTATTCCGACTTGACTCTCGCACAAGTCAAACACTTGCTGACGTAGGTTGCTATGTGGGCCTTCATGCTAGGCCACCAATACGTAGTTTTGATGTCGTGGTACATTTTATCCGATCCAGGATGTACCGAGTAGCGAGACTTGTGTGCTTCGTCCATCACAAGCTCTCGTAGGTTGCCATAGAGTGGGACCCAAACGCGTCCCGTTACGTAGTAAGCACCGTCTTCCTTCTGTTCCAATCGTTGCCTTGACCCGCGTAGGGCTTCAGCCCTGACGTTTTCTGGTTTCAGTGCTTCTATCTGAGCTGCTCGTATCTGGGAAGGCAGACTAGAATGGATCGTGAGTTGTAAAGCTCGTACGCGCTTAGGCGCAGCGTCCTTCCGACTGAGGGCGTCGGCCACAACATTGGCCTTGCCCGGGTGATACCTGATTGAGCACTCGTAGTCATTTAGTAGTTCGACCCATCGTCGTTGCCGCATATTCAGTTCCTTCTGCTTGAAGATATGCTCGAGACTCCTGTGGTCGGTGTAGATCGCGCACTTGGTACCATACAGGTAATGCCGCCACAACTTAAGTGCAAAAACAACAGCTCCCAGCTCTAAATCGTGCGTAGTATAGTTCTTCTCGTGAACTTTGAGTTGGCGTGAGGCGTAGGCTATAACTTTATCTCGTTGCATCAACACGCAACCAAGACCTTGAATTGATGCGTCGCAATATACCACAAAGTCGTCTGTGCCTTCCGGCAAGGAAAGGATAGGTGCGCTACAAAGTTTATCCTTTAGGTGCTGAAATGCCAACTCCTGTGCGTTTCCCCAGCGATAAACAACGCCCTTCTGCGTTAGTGAGGTGAGAGGCTGTGCAATCTTAGAAAAATCCTTTATGAACCTCCGGTAGTATCCCGCCAAACCCAAGAATTGGCGAATTTCCTTTGGTGTACGAGGTGCAGGCCAGTTCTTAATCGAGTCTATCTTGGATGGATCAAAGTGAATCCCATCCTTGTTCACCACGTGGCCTAGGAAATGGACTTCTCGAAGCCAGAAGTCGCATTTCGTGAACTTTGCATAAAGCTGTTCTGTTCGAAGGAGTTCCAGAATAAGTCGCAGATGCTGCTCGTGTTCCTCCCGACTCTTGGAATAGATCAGGATGTCGTCGATGAAGACTATAACGAACTTGTCCAGGTAAGGCTTGCACACTCGGTTCATCAAGTCCATGAAAACCGCAGGTGCATTTGTCATCCCAAAAGGCATGACCAAAAACTCATAGTGCCCGTATCGAGTTCTGAAGGCTGTTTTGGAGACGTCCTCTTCCCGGACCCTCAGCTGGTGATAACCCGATCTCAAATCAATCTTCGAATAGTAGCTCGACCCTTGCAACTGGTCGAACAAGTCGTCGATACGCGGTAGAGGATAACGATTCTTCACCGTCACCTTGTTGAGTTCTCGGTAGTCGATGCACATTCTGAAAGTACCGTCTTTCTTCTTTACAAATAGTACTGGAGCTCCCCAGGGCGATGAGCTTGGACGAATAAAACCCTTATCTAAGAGTTCTTGTAGTTGCGTGGAGAGTTCCTTCAACTCTGATGGGGCCAAACGATAAGGTGCACGGGCTATAGGCGCAGCTCCAGGAGCTAGTTCGATCTGAAACTCGACTTGGCGATGAGGTGGAAGACCAGGTAATTCCTCAGGAAATACCTCTGGATAATCGCGTACCACAGGAAAATCTTCTATCTTCTTCTCTTTCTCTGAGGTGTCAGTAACGAGAGCCAAAATGGCAGTGTGGCCCTTTCGTAAGCACTTTTGGGCCTTAAGGAGAGAAATGACGTTCTCAACAGCACTCCTCTTGTCGCCATGAATCATGAGAGGTTCACCATCGGGACCTGGAATACGGACAACCTTCTCGTTGCAAAGAATCTCTGCGCGGTGTTGGGATAACCAATCCATCCCAATGACAACGTCGAAACTACCCAAGACAATAGGAATGAGGTCGATAGAGAAGGTCTGGTCAGCGAGAATAAGTTTACAACCCTTGACTATGTGCGTGGCTTCTAAACTCTTACCATTTGCTAGCTCTACTGTGTGCTTGTTGTTCAAAAGTGTTGGAATACGCTTAAGCATTCGACTAACTTCTAGTGACACGTAGCTAGTATCGGCGCCCGAATCAAATAAAACTGAAACATAAAAGTCGTCGAGAAGGAACTTACCCGCCACAACATTGGGGTCGTTCCTTGCTTCACCTTGGCCAATCACAAACATTCGCCCCCTGGCGCCGTTGTTGTTGTTGTTCCCATTGTTACCATTCCCCTGATTGTTGTTATTGTTGTTGTTGTTCTGGTTCCTGTTCAGTTGGGGACAGTCTCTCTTGAAGTGGCCCTCAGCTCCACACTGAAAGCACCCTTTGTTATCACCCTGTTGCTGTTGCTGGCGCTGGTTCTGTTGAGTTTGCTGACGATTCTGATTGGCGGGGTATAAGCTCCTGCAATCCTTTGCAGCGTGACCAGGCTTGTTGCACCGATGACAGTTGCCCCTGGTGCATGGTCCGCTGTGGTGCAGGCTGCAGCGATTGCATTTGGGGTGATTTCCTTTGTATCCGCCACCGGACGATTGCTGATTAGGGCTCTTGTAGTCCTCAGTCTTTCTCTGCTGAGACTGGGACTGAACAGAAGCCGAACCCTTACTCGAAGTTCCATCCCACTTCCGTTTGTTGTCACTAGAGGTACCAGAAGTAGTTGCAGCACCTATGCGTTTTGGTAACTTGTTCTGCTCCACCGCTTGGTCCGTGAGACGGTGAGCCAACTGAACAGTTTGCTGGTAGGTGGCGAGGTTCGCTGAAGTCACATGACTTTGGATTTCTGGCACTAAGCCCTGAAGAAACAGTTCGATGCGTTTGATGGGAGGATCCACCATAGTAGGGCACAGAATTGCCAGTTCGTTCGACCTTTTCACATAAGCTTCAATTTCGGACCCCGTCATCTTGAGGTTGAAGAACTCCACCTCGAGTTTGTGAATCTCATTGCGACTGCAGTATTCCTCTTTGATCATTTCCTTAAAAGTTTCCCATGGGGTGGCGTTGGCAGCAACCAACCCTAGCATTTGGACTTGAGCGTTCCACCATGTGAGGGCTAAACCCTCGAGAGTACCCGTAGCATACTTCACCCTGCGCGCCTCAGGGCATTCGCACATCTCGAACACAGATTCTAGCTTCTCAAACCAGTGTAGGAGACCTACTGCTCCTTCAGTGCCGCTAAAAGTAGTTGGTCGGCAGTCCATGAAAGTCTTAAAAGTGCACACGGGTGGCTGAACATGCTGACCTATCGTAGGTGAAAGAAAAGACAGAGTTTAACACAAAGGTTGGTTCACGAGAGTAGGATCCTAAAGATCCTAGAATGAGTTCGGACTGCAGGATATACCTCCTGCGTGTGCAGCTGCAAGTGCTGCGGCAACTCGTTCGTTGATCAAAGCCGTCAACTGGGCTTGTGTCATGTTAACGCGTCCAGACATGATCTTCACATCAAGAAGAACGGGAGTGAGAGGGGTTCGCGAAAGTACGACGATAAAATCGAGCAAGCACGCACGTGTTCAAGCAACAGTAGTTATTCTAACCAAGCATATCATAAGCAGTGTACTATGTAACTAACAAGTAGGCAATACATACACAGATCATATCACCTAGAATGTCGAGCCTTGCATGTGGAGTGAAGCATCGTTGTGGACCGTTGAGCACTGTACAGGTTATAGTCTGGTTTTAACAAAACGTTTTCCCCTTTATTAAAACCAAGTTCTCTATAACCAATGGCTCTGATACCAATCTGTCACACCCCCAAAATCCACCTGCGGAGTACTACCGCTTGGAGGCGTGACTGACCAGGATCCAGCCACCAATCATATTGAACAAGCATATAAGTAGTTATAAAAATCCAACCAATACAATTGGTGTTCAAACAAAACATAATTAAGTTGCAAGCGGAAGCATAAGTCTTAATTCATAACATAAGTTTAATTGTTTCAAAGTTTAACATGGCACACAGTCGGCCATGTCCCACAACGATCCTCCTCCATACAATCTCCAGCTAAGAACCTAAGGACCTGCAAAGCATGTAGTAACGAGTCAACAACAAGTTGAGTGAGTTCACGGTTGGGTGTTCGTTTTAAGTTGTTTCGAAAACAGTTTCCTTTAGCTGGCATCCTGCCGTGGGGGTTACCCCATAGTTAAAAACGTGACTTGTTTATTCCCGGTTACTCTGGCACTCCTGCCGTGGGGGCTACCCCGTGTTAGTTATCTGGCATTTCAGCCGTGGGGGCTACCCCATGTATCTACTAGACTCGTTACCATATCGACTGCTGACTGTAGTCATGTTTATGTGCCCTGAAACTGTCAATGTCTATCATCATTGACGTGCCCCAGATCCATTAGTTCACGCCCGTCCTCTGCGGCACGGTGTGAGGTTTGTCAGACCTAAATAGCGCTATCTAACTAATGACCCGCTCGCCATTGGCCCGGCGATTAAGTCGATATAAAAATGAGGGACTTCGTGATAGAGTTTTGGTCTAGTACGAGATATCTGTCCGTGAGGACGAGGAATTACATTCCTGAACCTTTGCTGTCCTACCCAAGGAGGACGAGGAACCCAGTTCCTTAACCCCATTCCCAACCCAGGGAATCCCATGCTTTGTAGAGGGTGTGAACTCACCTTGGTTTGCTCGGTGGAAACACAGAAAAGTCAAACAGGCAATGTTGTGGCTACTCACGTCCTATCATAGTTGTATCATACAATCAGGTTCGTATTCAAGTAGTGCACGTAAGGCATACACGTTAATCATGGCAGTTAGCAAGTAATGCATACGAGTCGAACAAACAGTAATATGTCCAGAATTAAACAAAGTCAAAGGTCCGGCCCAAACACTAAGCCCATAATTAAACGAGCCCAACAGTGTGTATCCGTGTATAGTCTCGAGTCGCAACTAGGCGTTGCGACTCGCAACCTGAGTCGCAATCGTGGTTTCGGTCCGTGCTGGTTTGGTTACGAGTCGCAACTGGACTCGCAACCGTGGTTCCGAGTCACCAAGTTTGGTGTGCTGATCATGTGTGGTTTCGAGTCGCAACCGGGTGTTTGCGACTCGCAATCTGTGTCGCAACCGGGGGTCTCGACTCGTCATGCAATGGTTTCGAGTCGCAACTGGCGGTTTCGAGTGGACAGGAGCTGATTCGGAACAGTGTACTATCCACTAACATTCTGATTTCATGCAGTTTGTACTATCCAACCAAAATCCTTAAACATGTTTCTTGTCTAGCAATTTACTAAAAATGGATCAAACACATCAGATTTCAAATATTCAACATGTTCATATGATATTCAAGTTGTTCTTCACACATTCATCATGTTCATCAATATCCAAGTAGTTCATCATATCATAACTTGAAACAACAAATCCGAATATTCAAACAACTAATCCGATTTCCACATAAGTGCAGCCATTTAACAAGCATTTTGATTTGTAACCTAAGAGTATGCCAATCCGATTTCACGAACACTAACAACTAATGGTTTAGACCACTTTTAATCACAAGGTATCATTAATCCATCATACAATATGTCCGAAATCAAGTCATTATTAACCATTATCATGCATAAACTCAACAAATAACATACTATCACATAATCTCCATCATGTATCATCATCAACCCGAAACAAACTCATAACATGCATCATCAACATCCGAAATATATAACAAGAATCATTAATCAACAAGTATCATAAACACTAACCAACAAGCACTCAAACATCAAGTACACATCATCCTTAAATCATGAAAATACACTAACCGATTTGGTTCTCTAAGTGTGAGGGTATGAAGAGTGATGAGTGACTTCCGAATGATGATCTTGAGCTCGGTCCGAGAGTCCTAGTGCCACCGGTTTGGATCCGAGAATGGAGGAGAGAAGAGTTTGTGTGAGGGAGAATGGAGAGTGTGTGTGTGTTAGAAGAGTATGTGTGCTATTTGCCCAAAGGATGTCAAGACTAGCATCACTAAGGGTTTTATACTTGATTCACTTAGTGCACCCTAATGGGTTTCGAAATAGGCTAAGTGTATGTGTGGCCCAACCGGCCCATGAGTGGTGTGATGTTTACTCGAGACCACATGGTCTCGAGTCGGGTCCTTGTTGTTTCGGTTCCTAGACATACTCGCATACATACGATCACAAACATACACATAACATAACACATGATCATATAAGTTCACATAAATCATTCATTAATTCATCAAATCAGTTAGTCACTAATCGTTCAAGCATACAACGAAGGGTTCTAAATTTCGAGTTGTCACAATAATCGTCCTTAATTTTATGATAGATAGAACTAATACAATAACAAAGTCTTGAGGCACGATAATGAGACTCATGAAATTACAGTTTATGGTAGTTCTTGTGTTGATGATCTATTACCAGGAAAAGTTCAGTTTACGAAAATACTTTCGCATGTCACAATTTTTAAATAAACTTCTTAATCAATTTCCTTTATTTTAATTTTCATGGTGGGCAACGTGAATCCGTTGACATCAAACCCTTTGGGGTTCCACCACCATGCAAAAATGGTTGTTATGCACTGGATTATATAAAGAAGTTTTGTTGTACTATGGACGACGTCCATTGCTGCTTCGTTAATAAAGACGTGTGTAATCGGCAGTGTCAAACATCACCCCCTTTGTTGTGCCAAATAAATATTATTGATATTGTGATCCTAGAATCATCTTGAAATAAAGACAATAATATATATTTAATCAATATATAGTTATTTGACAACACATAAATGATATTCTCTTATAGTATGTGTAGAAAGATTTACCATGCTACAAGGATAAATTTGGTGAAGCCTATCGGGAAGGCTAATTGCATCAATTTAAGTACACACATTCATTTAAGAGAAACTTGGTTAAGTTAAATGCATTATTGGACTAAGTTAGATGCAACGTTCTAATGGGGGATCAGTCCTTGCATATCTACACCAAAAAATTGGATTCAGTGCTTGTAATCAAAATGTTGGTGCATAATGTCTAATGTCTGTGTCATTTGTTTTGCGTCTATGTAAGGTATGGCAGAGCGTTCGTGTCGTTTTAGTTTGTGTTTTGTGTCTTAATGTTGGAGCACATGTGATAATGTGTTGCGCCACGTGAAGTGCATCATGTGATGGTAAGTGTTATACGCTGGTTGTGATGTGTTGGTAGGTCATAATGTCTATAAATAGAGTTGTGATGCGTGAGTTAGACATAACTTCACACAAAGAGCTTTTTATAGGAGTCATTTTGAGTCGAACCCCTGCCAAAATTTCACCAGATAATACAAAACCTTTATTTACCTTGTTTGTGCCAATCTCCCACACAATTCAGTGGATTCCGCACTTTGGGTTATGACATAAGTAGATATTGGTATTCGTCAACGTCTAATCAGTGTGAACAAGATAAATTATGGGAATATCAAGTGGTATTAGAGCATTATGGCTCAAATCTACTTATGAATTGTCCAGAAATTGAATATGGTGGTCAACTTTAAAGATTTGTGAAGTTTGTGAGCATTCTTATCGTCAAATTCTACAAATTTCTACTCATACAGTCTGATTTTATTATTACCTACCAAAAGCACCTCTCAAGACACTCAGAACTATCAAAACATAATGTCAAAATTCATGATCAGCCCTTCCTTCTGGAGTGCATGACAAGCTTGTCATTCATGGGGCATCACTAGTTTTGTTGGGTGGGATACGTGCGCATCAAGTGTTACGTATGTAACACAAAGAAAAGTTGAATTTATATATTATTAATTAATAATAATAAAAGTAAAATATTATTTGTTATTAACAATTCCAAAACATTAGTAATGAATTAATTAAAACCTTTTATTTTTTTTATAAACCTTGAATATCCTTAAAATTCCAGTTACACTTATCGTAAGTTGTGTTTTTCACCATATCTAATCCTAACATCTCTAACTTAATCTGACCGTAACCTTCTAAAGCTTTAAAAAGTTTGTCCTGCCCTTTTAAAACAAGATAAAAATTAATTAATTATTTAAAACAACATAAGACTAGTATTATGAGTCAATTAACTTTGCCAATAAGCAATACAAAACCTCCTTACCTCCCTACACCCTTAAATTGGATCCATACCTCTCTTTACCTCATTATTTTCGTTCACAACATTAGCCCTCTTCATGTCTCTCTAAATTTGACAAACACACACACACACATCAAATCTTAAAGTGTTAGGCAATCCGGATCGTCTAAGTGAAAAAAATCCATGTATTTGAATCTTAAATATAAAAAATATATGTATTTGAATTTGTAAATTCATCCAAGAAGTCATCCAAGGCGTGTAGGAGAATCCAAGCATCCACTAAATCATCAAAATCTAGCCCGCTTATTCGTATGATTCTAATCTTCTTCATTCCTTGTTTCCAGATTTTACACAAATAATAGAATAAAAAAATGAAACTTCGAGTAGCTAATATGTTAAAACATAAATTTTAGTCTTGTATATGTAGATTAGAACCATAAACTTAACCTAAAACATGTTTAACATGGAATCTGATGAGAACAGTTTGTAACCAGCTTCAAAACCCAAACTTCTAAAGACAATAAACTGGGCTAAACTAAATCAAATAAAAAAAATTGAGTCCAAAACTAATTACAAGGAGTGTCATATCCAACATAATTGGGTTCCATGGGTTTTGTTTTGGTCAAAAATTACCGAAGCAATTTAGTGATCAAATTAGTTAAGTGAGGTAGTGTGCTAAAAAGTGTGTTGAAAATATGCTGGTTATGTTGTTTGGAAAAACAGTATTCAGGATACGGCTCAGGATATTGAGCTGTATCTACGTTCAAACAATGAGCAAAAAGTAAAGGAAATGACACGAGATGTACGAGGAAAGCCCTTGATCAATCTAGATCGCCGGCATAAAACCTCGGGAGCTGACAATCGCAGCTGCCTAGTTCTTCTTATTACTTCAAACGTTAGGATACAGTGCAGGATATTGACCAGATCGCTAAGTGTTACAATGCTTTGTGTGAAAGTAAAAATTGCGAGAGAACAAGTGTGAGAGTGTAGTGAGTGTAACTGTGATGTCCTATTCGATCTGGTATACCCACATATTTATAGTAACGAATTACAAACGAAAACTCCTATAAACATGGGATGCTCCGAATATTCCATTGTGAACGTTGTATACCGAGTAATGCGGCTTCAACGTCTTTATTTGAACGACTTGGACCGAGTTTTCCGTGGAATGCGTCCTTGTGAACGTTGCTAGCTTCTAACCCGCGTACCTGCACATAATCCGTTAGTGATCCTGAGAATATCGGTCAGGATGTTACCAATATCCTGAATCAGCATCCCGGATATGAACAGATATCATATAACCAAGATATAACCCAATATATTTCTTAGGATATGTCTCAGAATTCTACCCACAACAATTGTCCCCAAAAATGTTACCGTTTAGTATCCTAGACTAACGGTTACATTTTTCGCAGAGATCGAGGCAATTAAGAGATAAGACATATGATGTGACCGTTTGCAACTACTCAGCCTATATTTACTCATTACACCCTATATCTTCTCATCCACATCTCTTATTTAATTACCACCGATAAGGAAAAAGGTAACATTCTCTCTCTAATCTTAATCTTTATCTTCATCCTCCTTCTCCGGCGAAAAATTCAGGCGACCAAATGCCGAGACAAACAAGATCCAGTTCAGGTGACTCGGCTCCCACATTTATCCAACAGAACCTTCTCCAAGAACTGGAGAAAGAGATATGCTCTTTTGATAGTGCCCACCTGTCGGCCCTCAAATCCTCCGGTATCTTTCCGGAAGGAACGGTATTCCGGCCGTTCGACCGGGAAATCCGGTCGGATATGGTCTCCAACGAGTGGATATGCTTCAGTGCCTTTCCCTTCACCTTAGGGTTACAGTTCCCCTTTCCGGACTTTATCACCGAATTCTTCAATATCACAAAAATCTCTTTTAGCCAAACAATGCCAATGCTTTGGCGTGTTCTGTCTGTTCTTGACCAGATCAAGAAAAACCACATCCCTGATCTTTCTATTCATGATCTCCCCCGACCTTACCGGCTTAGATGCCACGGATCATGTAGATTTTTATTTTATTCCACCTCCGGCGACCCGTTGATACTTCGTGCCACCAGGAACGAGGTTAACTGGAAACCTAAGTTCTTCTTTGTAAAAAGAGACTCAGTCCCTGGTGGAACGGAATATCTGGTGAAATGGTTGAAAAAGGGTAGGATTTAGGGTTTAAGAATGATCCTGTCTCTTATCCTGTTTCATATCTTGAATTGATCAACTTTCTTTTTCCTGTTGTGCGTGCAGCTGATTTTAGGAAGATTGCACCTCCCCTTGTTGATTCTCAAAAAAGGATTAATGCCATCAGACTCCTTCCAGAGGCTGAAAGAAGTTTCAACCCATCTCCAGCAACTCTAAGTCCTCTTTCTAGTGCAAACATGTCTGGTAAGGATCCTGTAAAATATCATGTACATACATGTTTTTATTTGATATACTTAGGAGAAATTTTACTCCCTGTATGCAGACCCCAACAAAGTTCCAATCCTCCTTGATCTTGACGAGCTTGACAGTTACCCTACTCCAGTCATGGTCAAGAAAGAGACCCCTACTGCCACCAGCTCTAAGCCGCTCCCAGCTCCTAAGGCTAACCCCAGGACTCGTGCCTCCACAGCAAAAAAGAGGAAAGGTTCAGAAATCAGTGCTCCAGGTCCAGAAGGGTTCTCCTACGATGAACTCAACTTTTCTGACTCCTTAGAGCCAATGATATCCTTCCTTAACAAGGTAATATCCCGCTACATATCCTGCACATATATCCTGCACATATATCCTGATAGGATATCCTGATAGGATATCCTTACAGGATATCCTTACAGGATATCCTGGTTAATATATTCTGACTCATACCTGAATTTGATGTGCAGGTCCTCCAGCATTTGCTCCACCTGTACCACGATGCATGTGGTACTGCTGCACTCCATGAAGCTAGGATTAAACAGCTTGAAACTACTGTTGCCGACCAAGGTGCCATTGCTGAAGCGAAGACCCTGTACTATGAGGACAAGCTAAAGAAAGTGACCCAGGATGCTGAGATCAAGCTGGCCACTGTCCAAATGGAACATGAACAGGCCATGGTTTCTTTCTGGGAAGGAATCAAAGCCTCTGCTATCGTCTCCCTGCTACAAGCTCGGATCAAGATGGCCTACGAGGCCAAGGAGATAGGCCTTGTATGCCCATCCTGGCCGGTGGAATCCTGGGCGGCCAAGCTGAAGGAGCTCGGGGGCAAAGCTGTGCCACTCCCTGCTTAATCGGGTGAATCCTCAAAGTCGGCAGAGGTGGCAGACGAGGCTGGAGACAAGAAGGACGCTGGAGCGGATGCTGGGATGGATGCTGGTGAGGATGCTGCTCAGGATGCTGGTGCTGAGAAGTCGAAGAAGGCTGGAAAAGATGCCGCTGTGTGAGGGCATTCAGGTGGGCAATGATGGATATACGTGCCAAGGCCGGAGCCCACCTTTTTAAATTTGATTGTTGGTCTGTAACTCAAAACAATTTACTTTTCCTGCATTTTACTTTGCTGCACTTGAACAATATGATGACCAAAGGTGGAGGGATCCTGAGTTTCAGGACGAAGCCCTTGGTCATCACCGTTAGTATGTTTTTCTTTTGAACAATATAACAGTTGGAGGTGGATGGGTCTCGGTTTGAGACAAAACCTTCAACTGTTAGGTAAATATGGTAAGAAACTAACTGTGCTCTTGGTGGATGGTCCTTGGTTTAAGGTGAAACCAAGAGCACATCTTTTGATATGTTAATAATATAACTTTTCTTTTAACCTTACCATTGTTGTTATTAGTGTACAAATTTTACTTATGAAAACTGCTTTGTTTGAACATTCTTGGGAATATCATGGGAACACATTCTGAGAATATCCTGACAAGTATCCTAAGTGATATCCTGGTCAGGATATTGTCATATAACTTAAGTCATTTGAAAATAGGAGATATCATACCAAAGACTCTTAGAGAGTCAATCCCAATCTTCCACCTTAGGAATGTCCCCAGTGCAAACTTGGATCCATCCTTTGAATAGTTTAATGTATGTCCCCTGTGTTTGACACAAAAATGCAAATGTATTCACACTTTGGCTTGAATAAGTTCCGAATACCCCGAGGCAAAACCCTTGATATCCTGAAATGAATCCTTAGCATACAGGGGATAAACCCTTAGTATCCTGGGGATAAACCCTGATATCCTGGGGACAAACCCTTATATGCTGGGGATAAACCCTGAGTTTCATGCGCTACAGGCAAGTGTGTATAAACTCCAAGACCTAAGGTGAAAACCTTTAAACCTTAGAGAGTATGAAAATACCCTTTTGTGAGAGAGGGTGATCAATCCTCATATACCTTCAGGATCCAGGATATAGCCAACAGTAACGAAATTGTCAGCCACTTTTACATGAACTGGTCCCGCTACCTTGAACTATACCTAGATAACTTGCGCTCCAGGCGAGGTGTTTAAACCCAATTCGAAAGAAAGGTGAATACCTTTAAACCTTTGAAGGGATCAGGATCCCTTAAACGTGAGAGAGGGGGCCAATCCTCTAATCTTTCGAGTTATCCTGAGTACATATCCTGGAGCTATATCCTGGAACATATGCTGCAAAACAACTGTAAACTAAGGTGGGTGTTAGCTTGGCTAACACCCCTCCGATGCTCAAGTCAGTATTGGGTTCAAGATAATAAACAAATATATTTAAAAGAAATAGAATACATACCATTCTGAGATAGAAATTAAATTCTATTCTTACTTGAAATAGAGCTTTAAGTGTATTGCATTCCAGGATCTCGGTAGCACATCCCCTTCCATATTCTTGAGTCTATATGCTCCTTTCCCTGCTTCTGACTCACTTCATATGGTCCTTCCCATTTTGGAGCTAGCTTGCCATCGGCAGGGTTAGTGGTATTTTGAAAAGCCTTTCTTAGCACCCAATCACCAACTCGAAATCTCTTCGTCCTTATATTCTTGTTATATGCTCTGGATATTCTTTGTTGATATGTTGCCATCCTTAGCCTTGCTGCATCTCTTTTTTCATTTATAGTATCCAAATCTTGACATAAAGCTTCAGGATTCTGTTTAGGATCCTGTAGGATAGATCTTGCAGTAGGTATTACCATTTCCGTTGGAATCACTGCTTCTACTCCAAATACTAAGGAGAATGGGGTTTGGCCGGTCGCATTCTTCACCGTTGTCCTGTCAGCCCACAAAACAAAGGGTAATTCTTCTGCCCATCTTCCTTTTTTGGCTCCGAGTCTCTTCTTTAAGTTATTGACAATTATCTTGTTTGAGGATTCAGCTTGTCCATTCGCTTGAGGATGTACCGGCGTAGAAGTGATCATTTTGATTCCCCAACTCTTGCAAAAGTCAGTAGTCCTCTTGCTTATAAACTGGGACCCATTATCACAAATGATTTCAGCTGGTACCCCAAACCAGGTCAGGATATTCCTCTTTATGAAGGACACTACTTCTTGGTCTCTAACTTGAACAAATGCTTCGGCTTCAACCCACTTAGAGAAATAATCCGTCATTGCTAGCATAAAGACTTTTCCTCCCGGAGCTTTTGGTAACTTCCCTACTATATCCATCCCCCATTTCATGAATGGCCAAGGGGAAGCTATAGGATATAGTGGTTCAGCTGGTTGATGTAGCATGTTACTATGCCTTTGACATGCATCACACCTTCGAGCATATTCTGCAGCATCTTTCCTCATTGTTGGCCAATAGTATCATGTCCTTAATACTTTCGAGAACAATGACCTGCCCCCAGTGTGGTTACCACAATCCCCTTCATGTATATCCTTCATCCTAAATGCCTTAGGATTTTCATCTCCGGGGATGTGTCCTTCATTGAAATATCTTATGATTGGAGCTTTCCAGGATTCAGGATCCTTTTCAGGATACTCTGCTTCAGGATCCTGAATACCAGCTACTTCTTTATCCTGAGGATTCGTTGCAGGATACAAGATATGTAATATTGGTATTTGGGTCCCTTCTGGTATCTTGATCGATGATCCCAGATTTGCTAAGGCATCTGCTTCAGCATTATCCTCCCTTGGTACCTGTTCAATTGTAAAAACATCGAAATATCCTGCTAATTTTTTGAGAATATCGAGGTATTCGATTAATTTCTCACCCTTAACTGCATAGGATCCGTTAAAATGGTTAGTAATTAACAAGGAGTCAACATATACTTGCAAATTCTTGATACTCATACTCTTAGCCAACTCTAATCCTGCAATTAAAGCCTCATATTCTGCTTCATTATTAATAGCAGGGAATTCACACCTAATAGCCTGGGGTAATATGTACCCCTATGGCGATTTTAGTAGTATTCCCAATCCTACTCCTCTTACATTAGATGCACCATCAGTATATAATGTCCAGGATCCTGAGGATTCTCCTAACTGTTGTACTTCTAGGTCTACCTCATCCTGAATACTGAAATCAGCCACAAAGTCAGCTAAAGCCTGAGACTTTATGGCATTTCTAGGTTCATACACTAAATCATAAGCACTCAACTTTACTGACCATTTGGCCATCCTGCCTGACATCTCTGGTTTCCTAAGCACATTTTTGATAGTATAATTTGTTTTAACATGAATCCTATGTGTCTCATAGGAATGTCTAAGCTTCGTTGATGCCATAACTAATGCTAGTATCAATTTTTCTAAATGAGAATATCTAGTTTCAGCATCTAACAAACTTTTACTAACATAATAAACATGATATTGCTGACCTTCGTGATCCTTTACAAGGACGGCACTTACAGCATTCCCTGATACTGCGAGGTATAGGGATAGTGGTTCACCATTCTCAGGCTTCATTAGTAGAGGTACAGTTGAAAGATATTGCTTCAAATCCTGCAGGGCTGCTTCATGCTTCTCACCCCATTTGAATTTCTTGTTCTTCTTCAGGATATCATAAAACTCTTTGCATTTCTCTGAGGATCTTGAAATAAATCTGTTTAATGCTGCCACTCGCCCTGTTAATTGTTGAACATCCTTCATATTTGAGGGTGATTTAGTATCCAGGATGGCTTTAATCTGCTCCGGGCTCGCCTCTATTCCTCTTTTGGTCACCATATATCCTAGAAATTTTCCTGCCCCCACTCCGAAATGACACTTAGCAGGATTTAGCATCATGTTATATTGATCCAGGATATCAAATGCTCCTTTAATATCCTGAAGGTGATCCTGAGCTTTCTTTGATTTTACCACCATATCGTCAATGTATACCTCCATGGTGTCCCCCAGCTTGTCTTTGAACATCATGTTTACCAATCTCTGGTATGTTGCACCTGCATTTTTCAAACCAAAAGGCATAGTTGTATAACAATAAATACCTGTTGGTGTCATGAAGGCAGTATCCTCCTGGTCAGAAGGCTCCATTTGAATCTGCTGAAATCCTGAGGATGCATCCATCAAGGTCAACATTTCATGGCCGGCAGTAGCATCCACCATTGCATCAATGTGAGGAAGAGGAAATGGGTCTTTAGGACAAGCCTTATTCAAGTCTGTGTAGTCCACACAGACTCTCCATTTCCCATTTTTCTTCTGTACCACGACTACGTTTGCTAGCCATCTTGGGAACTTGACTTCTCTGATCATCCTGGACTTCAACAATCTTTCAACTTCCTCTTGGATAATTGTATTCCGCTCAGGAGCAAATTTCCTTCTTTTTTGCTGAACAGGCTTGAATGATCTGTCAATTCCAAGCTTGTGAGTGATGATGTCTTTGGATATACCTGTCATATCCTCATGCTTCTATGCAAACGTTGACATCCAGCATTTCAAAAAGTTAGTTAACTGCTCTTCAATATCCTGAGGGATATTGGTTCCTACGAGCACCGAGATATCAGGATTATCCTGGTCCAGGATAACTTTCTTCACATCCTGCTCCAAATCTTCCATAATATCCTGGGCCAGCGTCTTTAATTGCTATGCTGTACTAGGCTTGGTTGAGGATTTCATCGAGGATGAGTAGCATTCTTTCGCCTCCTGCTGATCACTATCAACCTTGACAACTCCCCAAGGGGTAGGGATCTTGATGCGTTGGTGATATGTTGACGGCACAGCCTTCATATCGTGAATCCATGGTCTTCCCAGTATGATGTTATAGCAGGATAGAGAATCCATCACACAGAAACGTTGTATCAAGTTGACTCCTTCAACATATACTGGTAACTTTATCTCTCCCACTGTGTTCCTAGCTTCTCCACTGAACCCAACAAGCACGGTGGACTTCGAAGTGATATCCATCGGAGATACATTCATTCTCTTCAGGGTTTCTAGTTGGATTATATTGACGGAGCTGCCATTATCAACCAATATCCATCAAATGTGATCACTTTGTCAGTTGTGAGGGTAGTCATCCTGACAGGTATGTCTCCCCTTTCGGCCTTAGCTTCTTTTGCATGTCTCTTTGCCGCCGAATACGAAGTCCCACAAATACCGGATCCTCCCGAAATAAAGTTGATTATCTTGGCATCCGCGGGAGGTGACGCTACTCGCTCAGGATCCTTCTCAGTATCCTGACCCTTATTCTTCTTCTTTCCTAAGAGATCTTTCAGATATCCCTTGCTTAGAAGATAGCTTATTTCTTTCCTTAAAGCAATGCAATCCTCAGTTACATGTCCGAAATCTTCGTGGAAGGCACACCATTTTGACTTATCTTTCCAATCGGCTTTTTGTTGATTCTTTCGAGGCCACCTAGCCTTATCTCCTAAACCCTGTATGGCATACATCAATTCAGGAATGTTAATCAAAAAAACAATATTCAGATAAGTCAGGATATTCTTCAGGATCCTCGTCTTCGATAGCATTCACTTTCTTGTTTTCATTTCTACCATATGGCTTAGAGCGATATGGCTTAAATGAGGATTCTGACTTCCTATTAGTTGACTCATAGGTGTTGGATGAGTTCATCCTCTCTTGCATCTTTCTGTCATCTTCCAATCGAATATATCTTAGGGCTCTGTTTCTTGCTTCATCCAAGTTCCTGCATGGGTTCATTACAAGGTCTTGGTAAAATTGAGAATCTTTTTGCAGCCCCATCTTGAAAGCTTGCACAGCCGTTGCAACATCAAGATGCGGAATGTCTAAGGATTCCCGGCTGAACTTGTTCACATAATCCCTTAGGGATTCTTGAGGCCCATGTGTTATCCTGTAGAGGTCACTTGTTAGTTTTTCAAAGCTTCTACTACAAGAAAACTGACTATTAAATAAATTCACTAGGTGAGCAAATGATGTAATCGAATGAGGAGGAACATTTAGGAGCCATTTCAAGGCTGATCCTGTTAAGGTAGAACCAAAACCCTTGCACAAGCATGCTTCCTTGAGCTCCGGAGGGATAGGGTTAATCTCCATTCTTCCCCTATACTGGGCAATATGCTCTTTAGGATCCGTAGATCCATCATAAAGCTTCATGTTGGGGGTTTGAAATCTCTTTGGAATCTCATCATCACAGATAGGATATGTAAAGCGAGATATCTTGTGGCTGTCTTGGGACACTTCCGGGATTGGCTGGACCATTCCAGGTACACTGGATATCATGTCCTTTAACTTCTGAAGCTCCCTAGTAAATACTGATGTTACACCTGTATCCTGCAAAGATCCACTATTGTTAGTAGCATGAGTATTATTATTATTTGACACGTTACCCGTATGAGGATTCTGCCCATATCCTGAAGCATATCCTGAACTCCTCATGGTTGACATCCTGACTGAGGAGGGTATTTCAGGAGTATGATTTTGAGGAAGGCTGGGCACAATATTCCCCCTATTATCCTCATTGTACACAGCCGAACTGAAGTTCAAAGTTCTAGGTTGTAATGGAGTGACGATATCCTCAGCAGATCTGCTCGAGCCGGACTTCAGGAGTTGTATTTCCCTCAACAGCATTTGGTTTGTTTCCTGTTGCTGCCTCATTCGTTCCTGCACACTTCCAAATAAGGTTAGAATTTCATCATTAGAAGCTAAAATCGGAGCAGATCCCTGAATACTCCCAGTAGGGATAATATCCTGAGGTTGTAAAGAAGATTGCATCCTTGGAGGAGGTGGTGGAAGCACCGGACCAGTAGTAGCAGAAGTTGTAGCAGACACAGTGGGGGAGCTCATGTTTGATCTCGAGGCCATTGTAAACAATGTGGCAAAAAGTTTTGAAAACAGAAAACCGATTAGCGATTTTACAAAGATTTTTAGTAAAAAGAGCACCACTTGCCCCACGGTGGGCGCCAAATTGTTTTGGTCAAAAATTACCGAAGCAATTTAGTGATCAAATTAGTTAAGTGAGGTAGTGTGCTAAAAAGTGTGTTGAAAATATGCTGGTTATGTTGTTTGGAAAAACAGTATTCAGGATACGGCTTAGGATATTGAGCTATATCTACGATCAAACAATGAGCAAAAAGTAAAGGAAATGACACGAGATGTACAAGGAAAGCCCTTGATCAATCTAGATCGCCGGCATGAAACCTCGGGAGCTGACAATCGCAGCTGCCTAGTTCTTATTATTACTTCAAACGTCAGGATACAGTGCAGGATATTGACCAGATCGCTTAGTGTTACAATGCTTTGTGTGAAAGTAAAAATTGTGAGAGAACAAGTGTGAGAGTGTAGTGAGTGTAACTGTGATGTCCTATTCGATCTGGTATACCCACCTATTTATAGTAACGAATTACAAACGAAAACTCCTATAAACATGGGATGCTCCGAATATTCCATTGTGAACGTTGTAGACCGAGTAATGCGGCTTCAACGTCTTTATTTGAACGACTTGGACCGAGTCTTCCGCGGAATGAGTCCTTGTGAACGTTGCAAGCTTCTAACCCGCGTACCTGCACATAATCCGTTAGTGATCCTGAGAATACCGTTCAGGATGTAACCAATATCCTGAATCAGCATCCCGGATATGAACAGATATCATATAACCAAGATATAACCCAAGATATTTCTCAGGATATGTCTTAGAATTCTACCCACAACTGGTTTGATGGAGAAACACAACCACCTTGAAACAAACTAAAGTTGATGGTTGTGTTTGTAAGTATATGAACATGTATATATTGGTAAAAAACATAAACACATCAATGCACAAGTATATATTTGTAAGTATATGGTACATGCTTGACACACATAATAAACAACTATTAATTTGTTAAGAGTTTACCAAAGTAGCATGTAAAATAAACCATTGCCCCACTACTCAAATGTGCCTATAAATACTAGTTACTTCTCCATTATAATCATCCTCAATTTTATGATTGATAGAACTAATACAATATTAAAGTCAAGAGGCACGATGATGAGACTCATGAAATTACAGTTTATGGTAGTTCTTGTGTTGATGATCAATTACCAGGGTAAGCTCACTTTACGAAAATACTTTCGCATGTCACAATTTTTAAATAAACTTCCTAATCAGTTTCCTTTATTTTAGTTTTTAAGGTGGGCAACGCGAATCCGTTGACATCAAACCCTTTGGGGTTCCACCACCATGCCAAAATGGTTGTTATGCACTGGATTATACAAAGAAGTTTTGTTGTACTATGGACGCCGTCCATTGCTGCTTCGTTAATAAAGATGTGTGTAATCGAAAGTGTCAAATATTACCCATTTGTTGTGCCAAATAAATATTATTGATGTTGTGATCCCATAATCATCTTGTAATAAAGAAAATAATATATATTTAATCAATATACAGTTATTTGACAATACATAAATGATATTCTCTTATATTATGTATAGAAAGATTTACCATACAACAAGGATAAATGTGGTGAAGCCTATCGGGAAGGCTAATTGCATCAATTTAAGTACACACATTCATTTATGAGAAAATCGGTTAAGTTAAGTGCATTTTTGGACTAAGTTAGATGCAACTTTCTAATGGGGGATCAGTCCTTGCATATCTAGACCTAAAAATTTGATTCACTGGTAGTAATCAAAATGTTGGTGCATAATGTCTATTGTCTGTGTCATTTGTTTTGAGTCTAGGTAATGTATGGCAGAGTGTTCCTGTCGTTGTAGTTTGTTTTTTGTGTCTTAATGTTGGAGCACATGTGATGATGCGTTGCGCCACGTGAAGTGCCTCAGGTGATGCTCAAGTGTTATGTGCAGGTTGTGATGTGTTGGTAGGTCATAATGTCTATAAATAGAGTTGTGATGCGTGAGTTAGACATAACTTCACACAAAGAGCTTTTTACAGGAGTCATTTTGAGTCGAACCCCTGCCAAAATTTCACCAGATAATACAAAACGTTTATTTACCTTGTTTGTGCCAATCTCACACACAATTCAGTGGATTCCGCAATTTGGGTTATGACATAAGTAGATATTGGTATTCGTCAACGTCTAATCAACGTGAACAAGATAAATTATGGGAATATCAAGTGGTATTAGAGCATTATGGCTCACATCTACTTATGAATTGTCAAGAAATTGAATATGGTGGTCAACTTTCAAGATTTGTGAAGTTTGTGAGAATTCTTATCGTCAAATTCTACAAATTTCTACTCATACAGTCTTATTTTATTATTACCTACCAAAAACACCTCTCAAGACACTCAGAACTATCAAAACACAATGTCAAAATTCATGATCAGCCCTTCCTTCTGGAGTGCATGACAAGCTTGTCATTCACGGGGCATCACTAGTTTTGTTGTGTGGGATACGTGCGCATCAAGTGTTACGTATGTATCACAAAGAAAAGTTGAATTTATATATTATTAATTAATAATAATAAAAGTAAAATATTATTTATTATTAACAAATCTAAAACATTAGTAATGAATTAATTAAATCCTTTTTTTTATAAACCATGAATATCCTTAAAATTCCAGTTACACTTATCGTAAGTTGTGTTTTTAACCATATCTAATCCTAACATCTCTAACTTAATCTGACCGTAACCTTCTAAAGCTTTAAAAAGTTTGTCCTGTCCTTTTAAAACAAGATAAATATTAATTAATAATTTAAAACAACATAAGACGAGTATTATGCGTCAAATAACTTTGCCAATAAGCAATACAAAACCTCCTTACCTCCCTACACCCTTAAATTGGATCCATACCTCTCTTTACCTCATTATTTTCGTTCACAACATTAGCCCTCTTCATGTCTCTCTAAATTTGACAAACACACACACATCAAATCTTAAAGTGTTATGCAATCGGGATCGTCTAAGGTAAAAAAAAAAAATACATGTATTTGAATCTTAAATATAAAAAAATATATGTATTTGAATCTGTAAATTCATCCAAGAAGTCATCCAAGGCGTGTAGGAGAATCCGAGCATCCACTAAATCATCAAAATCTAGCCCGCTTATTCGTTTGATTCTAATCTTCTTCATTCCTTGTTTCCAGATTTTACACAAATAATAGAATAAAAAATAATAACTTCTAGTAGCTAATATGTTAAAACATAAATTTCTAGTCATGTATATGTATATTAGAACCATAAAGTTAACCTAAAACATGTTTAACATGCAATCTGATGAGAACAGTTTGTAACCAGCTTCAAAACCCAAACTTTTAAAGACAATAAACTGGTCTAAACTAAATTAATCAAAAAAAAATTTGAGTCCAAAACTAATTACAAAGAGTGTCATATCCAACATAATTGGGTTCCATGGGTTTGATGGAGAAACACAACCACCTTGCAACAAACTAAAGTTGATGGTTGTGTTTGTAAGTATATGAACATGTATATATTGGTAAAAAACATAAACACATCAATGCACATGTATATATTTGTAAGTATATGGTACATGCTTGACACACGTAATAAACAACTATTAATTTATTAAGAGTTTACCAAAGTATCATGTAAAATAAATCATTGCCCCACTACTCAAATGTGCCTATAAATACTAGTTGCTTCTCCATTATAATCGTCCTCAATTTTATGATTGATAGAACTAATACAATATTAAAGTCAAGAGGCACGATGATGAGACTCATGAAATTACAGTTAGTTTATGGTAGTTCTTGTGTTGATGATCTATTACCAGGGTAACTTCACTTTACGAAAATACTTTCGCATGTCACAATTTTTAAATAAACTTCCTAATCAATTTCCTTTATTTTAATTTTTAAGGTGGGCAACGTGAATCCGTTGACATCAAACCCTTTGGGGTTCCACCACCATGCCAAAATGGTTGTTATGCACTGGATTATACAAAGAAGTTTTGTTGTACTATGGACGCCGTCCATTGCTGCTTGGTTAATAAAGATGTGTGTAATCGATAGTGTCAAATATTACCCATTTGTTGTGCCAAATAAATATTATTGATATTGTGATCCCAGAATCATCTTGTAATAAAGAAAATAATATATATTTAATCAATATACAGTTATTTGACAATACATAAATGATATTCTCTTATATTATGTGTAGAAAGATTTACCATACAACAAGGATAAATGTGGTGAAGCCTAACGGGAAGGCTAATTGCATCAATTTAAGTACACACGTTCATTTATGAGAAAATCGGTTAACTTAAGTGCATTATTGGACTAAGTTAGATGCAACGTTCTAATGGGGGATCAGTCCTTGCACATCTAGACCAAAAAATTTGATTCACTTCTAGTAATCAAAATTGTGGTGCATAATGTCTAATGTCTGTGTCATTTGTTTTGAGTCTATGTAATGTATGGCAGAGTGTTCGTGTCGTTTTAGTTTGTGTTTTGTGTCTTAATGTTGGAGCGCATGTGATGATGCGTTGCGCCACGTGAAGTGCATCATGTGATGCTCAAGTGTTATGCACAGGTTGTGATGTGTTGGTAGGTCATAATGTCTATAAATAGATTTGTGATGCTTGAGTTAGACATAACTTCACAAAAAGAGCTTTTTTATAGGAGTCATTTTGAGTCGAACCCCTGCCAAAATTTCACCAGATAATACAAAACCTTTATTTACCTTGTTTGTGCCAATCTCACACACAATTCAGTGGATTCCGCACTTTGGGTTATGACATAAATAGATATTGGTATTCGTCAACGTCTAATCAACGTGAACAAGATAAATTATGGGAATATCAAGTGGTATTAGAGCATTATGGCTCAAATCTACTTATGAATTGTCAACAAATTGAATATGGTGGTCAACTTTAAGGATTTGTGAAGTTTGTGAGCATACTTATCGTTAAATTCTACAAATTTCTACTCATACAGTCTTATTTTATTATTACCTACCAAAAACACCTCTCAAGTCACTCAGAACTATCAAAACACAATGTCAAAATTCATGATCAACCATTCCTTCTGGAGTGCATGACAAGCTTGTCATTCACGGGGCATCACTAGTTTTGTTGGGTGGGATGCGTGCACATCAAGTGTGTTACGTATGTAACACAAAGAAAAGTTGAATTTATATATTATTAATTAATAATAATAAAAGTAAAATATTATTTATTATTAACAATTCTAAAACATTAGTAATGAATTAATTAAAACCTTTTATTTTTTTTTGATAAACCATGAATATCCTTAAAACTCAAGTTACACTTATCGTAAGTTGTGTTTTTAACCATATCTAATCCTAACATCTCTAGCTTAATCTGACCGTAACCTTCTAAAGCTTTAAAAAGTTTGTCCTGCCCTTTTAAAACAAGATAAATATTAATTAATAATTTAAAACAACATAAGACTAGTATTATGAGTCAAATAACTTTGCCAATAAGCAATACAAAACCTCCTTACCTCCCTACACCCTTAAATTGGACCCATACCTCTCTTTACATCATTATTTTCGTTCACAACATTAGCCCTCTTCATGTCTCTCTAAATTTGACAAACACACACACACACACATCAAATCTTTAAGTTTTAGGCAATCGGGATCGTCTAAGGTAAAAAAAAATACATGTATTTGAATCTTAAATATAAAAAAAATATATGTATTTGAATCTGTAAATTCATCCAAGAAGTCATCCAAGGTGTGTAGGAGAAGCCTAGCATCCACTAAATCATCAAAATCTAGCCCTCTTATTCGTATGATCCTAATCTTCTTCATTCATTGTTTCCAGATTTTACACAAATAATAGGATAAAAAAAATCATAACTTCTAGTAGCTAATATGTTAAAACATGATTTTCTAGTCTTGTATATGTAGATTAGAACCATAAAGTTAACCTAAAACATGTTTAACATGCAATCTGATGAGAACAGTTTTTAACCAGCTTCAAAACCCAAACTTCTAAAGACAATAAACTGGTCTAAACTAAATCAAATTAAAAAAATTTTGACTCTAAAACTAATTACAAAGAGTGTCATATCCAACATAAT
>JARYGA010047978.1:0-45358 GCA_030545235.1 Helianthus tuberosus
GTGATGAAAATCGCTTTAAAGGATTTTATAGATAGATATCCGAGCGGTTTTCAACATGTCGAGGCATGGGATGTCGTTCGAAAACACGACAAATGGGCCCAAGTCCCATTGTTGGGTGAGGAAGGGGAAGGTTCGGCACAAAAAAGAAAGCCCGTTGACGTGGACCCTTCCATACGGACCCGATATGAACGAAGACCCCTCGCCACAAAGAACACAACGGCGAGACAAGCGTCAAGCGACATCGTCCGAGGGCTCGGCTGAGTTGGCGGCACAATTCAAAGAGTACACCGCCATGAAAGAAGCGAAGCACATGAGTGAGATGGAGGCGATTGAATTGAGGAAGAGAAGAGAGTCGGAGGCTCGCGATCTCATAACGGAACAACGCGAGACGATGAAAAACTACGTGCACGATCGAGATATGAAAACATTCCTCAAGCCGGACGACGATGCTCCACCGGAAATGTTGCCGTTCATCCTCGCCCGAAAGCGCGAGATCGCTAACAAGTACGGGTGGCCGTGCAATTTCTAAAATTTTTATGTAGTATTGCGATGTAATTTTTATTTTATTAAATGAAATGTAATTTTTTATTTTATGAAATTATGTTTTACTTTTTATAAAAATATTTTCTTAATTAAAAAAATAAAAAAAAACAAGTCCCCCAAGAGAGGAGTGACGCCATCAAATTGAGGGTGTGAGGGGAGTTGACGTGGCGCGTGCTGATTGGCTGTGGGTAAGAGAGGTCACTCCCCCAAGAGATGAGTGCCCCTTACACCCTTATAGTCCATGCCTCCTATGGTGTTATGTTACAAAGAAATTTAACTACGGATGTTGACTTTCTAATTTTCAAGTGATTGTTATTCTTTTTTATACTATTTAACACTTGTGGCCTAGTGGTTGAGAGGCTTGGGTTTTCTAATGAAGACCCGAGATAAATCCACACTTGTATCACTTTCGTGGATGGATGAGCCTAGTCTCCTTGCAGAGGCGCCAGGTTCTATCCCGAGCCCACCCGAGTTTTCATCCAACCGTGTGTTACGCCATAGAGTTTTCAGCTCTTTCTGTCAAGTGGCAGTCGGCGGTATGGTTTCCAGGGGGAACACTCAAGCCAAACTCTGAAACCAACATGGACCCGGGTAAGACAACATATTTTGGCTGGAATGAGGCAACAGGGTTGTCCAATTTAGGGAGTGCGGTGGCTTAACACATGAAATTCGCCGTTCCAAAAACATGTGGAAATGTTATTGTTGTTGTTGGCTGCATACAATTAAAATGAAATATAATAAACTACTTGTATCACTATCCTTGTTTACTTGTTAAGAAGTTAGCGATTCATAGGTATAATTATATAATTTATATTGTCGTTTATCAACATGTGAAGACCCAAAGTCTGTTGGAACTTCAAGCCTAACGTGAATCTATCGTCGGAGCGTCAAGGAGCAATGGGGGTTACCCCTTGCTACAAGGTAGGCCCGCCCCTGACTGACTCACCGAGTCACTTACTAGGACTACACGTTCACGGTTCATCCCTACTTGCTAGTAGTAGTTGCTACTTGTAATGCTAAAGACCCAATAAAAAAGCCCACTAAGAATATAGGTTTGGTTGTTTGGAGGCCCATTACGTAGCCTATGAAAGTTTTCCCGATTGTTTTGTATTTAATTTTTTTTTCGTACTAAAATCTCACAAAAATATTAAATAACAAACAACTTCATCGGTTTTTGACATCTCAGTTAATTTTTTACTTTACATAACATAAAATGTAAACACGGGCAATTTTTGGTTAAAACTAAATTTGAAGGTTATAACTATACTCAATATCCTGTACAAACAGTGCTAACGGTAAGAAGCGTAAGAACAGATCTGAGCCATTAATAGTCTAAATCAAGGGTTGATATTGATTACAAATAAAACCCCTATAATTAATAATTAATACTATCAAGTTAGGGATATTTTAGTTATTTTTCATAAAATACTAATTCCACCAACTTTTTTAAACCAAAATAACTTTTATATATTTCATTAATTTTGGAAAAAAATATACCATAAAAACAAGTATTTTTTTTATCTTTAATATAAGTGCCATATTGCTATACTTTTTTTAATTTATAAAAATGACTTTTAAAAAAGTGTACAAAAATGTGTTTTATAATTGTGCTAGTTATGTAGTTGGAATGTGCTAATATGAAAATGTATTGTGTTGATTTTAAATTTATACGTAAGTTCTTATTTTATTATGTAATTCTTATGTGTTGTTATTTTTTTTTCTTTTGTGTTGTTATTGGGAGCATATTTAGAAATAAATTTGTTTTCTAGTAGTTATGTAATAGTATGTGTTATTACAAAACTAAAACAAAAACACAAAATTGTGCTAGTATGAAACAGTGTGTGTTTATAAAATAAAAAAAAAACATGAAATTGTGCTAGTATGTAACAGTATGTGTTGTTTATAAAATTAAAAAAATAAAATTGTGCTAGTTATGTAATAATATATGTTATTATTTTTTTCCCTTTTGTGTTGTTATTGGGAGCCTATTTAGAAATAAATTCGTTGGAAGGTCGTTTTTTATTGTACTAATGTTGTTTATGTTGGTGTTACCGTCGGATGCCCAGACACTGATGTTAAGAGAGTGCTAATGTCGTTATTTGATTGTGCTAATGGCGTTTTTGGCTTTGCTAATATCGTTATTTGATTGTGCTAATGTCGTTGATAATGGAAATTCCTTTTTTGATTGAAACGAGAATGTTGATAATGTTGATGGTCTTATGTTATGCTAATGTCGTTTTTTGATTGTGCTAAAGTCGTTGATAATGACAGTTTCTTATTTTATTGAAATGAGAGTGCTAATAATGGAAGTTACTTTTTTGATTGTGTTAATGTCGTTTATGTGGGTGTACTGATGTTTTTTTTTTGCTGGTGGTTCTAGCTGGTTGGTTTGATCTTGTTACAAAATTCAAATTTTGGTTTGAATTAATCTGCGTGGATTTAGGGATATTTTGATAGTTAATTTTAATTAGTTATAAATAAATAGTATCAAAAGGTCTAAATTACCCCTAAACTAATTTTTAATTGAAGAACACATGTCATTTATGTATTGGTTCTTATGGTTCTTACAAACATAAGAGTTTGTATTTGATCCCATACATATAACTATCATTAAACAATTTTTCTAATCACATTTGATACATATTTAAATTTAAGTGATTATAAACTTTTGTATAGTTGGGTGATCTCCTATATTATTATTCTTGTAGGATCGTTTTCACGACCAAATGAGTCGTTTAGAAGAGTTTTTCCTCAATACGAGAGGCGGAAACAAACGTATCGAGTTGATTCAGCTTGTAATTCACTTTAAACTGTCTTGTTTATTGATTTAACAACGTTTTACAACAAGTAGACACTTCGGCAGCAGTTCGTCACTGAAACCGGAAAGTTACAAATGAAATGGCACAACAGGTATTTATAGGCTGGCCTATTTCGCACGAAACAGTTGGTGCGAAATTAATTTCACACGAAATAGTCATTTCGTGCGAAATGACCAACTGATTTCGTACGAAATAGTTGTTTCCTATTTCGTGCGAAATACCCCTAAATCCTAATTTCTCGTACTTCGTGCCCTGATCTATACAATACAATTCAAGACTCGATACAAGACGAAGTCGACAGACATATGCACCAACAGACTCCCCCTTGGATGTTGACGAAGTCTTCAGTGTCGAGTCTTCAATCTTCAGACTTTATCAGTCTTCTCGTTCTCTCCCGAAGTATCTGACAATGTAAAGCATCATCAATCCTCTCTATTCTCTTTATCAACTAATATCTCCCTTGGATGTTTACTTATCAACTTCATAGACTTTGAATCTCAATCTGACTCTCAAGCTTCCAAATTCTCTTGATCAGATCTCTTGAATCCTTAAGTTCATCAGCATCAGCAACTAGCATGGACTTCAGTTTCAGGATCAGAACTTGACTTTCATAGAATCAGGATTGTAACCTGGCTTTCTAACATTCAAACTCCCCCTTGAATGTTAATCCATAATCTGAAACTTCTCTTTCATCTTTTATCCCAAGATCTGCAACTGGCTCTTACACAATACTGTTTCCTGCACAAATCTCTACCTCACAATAAATTTCACAAATTTAACATTTGACAAATTTAATCACAAGAAGGTATTAATCAATCAATAAATGATTTTACAATGTTAATCTCTGATGAACCACTTGTAGAAATAACATTTTTCTTTTCAAATTCAATTTTTCATCTCAAACAAACTCTCCGAAACCTTTTGTTCATCATGTTTAGCACTCGGAATTTTGAAAATCAGCTCTCCAACAACAGTTGTCGAAAATCTTTTTGAATTTTCAAAAATTTTATGCTAAAACACACTGAAAATCTTTTTGGATTTTGATTAGAATGAAAATGCAATAAAGAAATATATACAGACAATATTTTTGTGAGTTTGTATAAGAGGATCATATCAGTTTCTGAGGCAAATCACCAACACCATTAAGCTTTCAACATTTTAAGTTCTAAACGATTCACTTAGATTATCAGTATACTGATTCACTTAAATTTTCACACAAAGTTCAACTGTTTCGAGATATGAGATTAATGTTTTAGAGACTTAAACTTATTCGCGTGTCCTACCTCAGAATATACTCCCGTATCCAGATCCCAATATTCAGTCTTACAGGTGAGTATACCTAGATGATATCTGTAAAGGGTTAAATGCGAGGGCCATGAGAGCTCAGGCTATTGCTTCCGCAAAATCAGAGAGATGATGGCTTTGACTTTTGGTGTGTTCCCTTTAGAGAATCTTTTCTTCAACAGCACATGATTAGCATTTTGCAATGTTTCATCATTTTTTATGCTGAGGGTGATGCTATATTTCAAGCAAGCGAAAAGTATTATACGGGGACTAGGCCATTGCTTCCGCAAAATCAGAAGTCCCGGGATTATACCCAAGATATCACTAAGCATAAAGACCTAGTATCTCAGAAAGAGGGACCTTTCAAACAAGATTTCGGGGGTTACCCATATATCCGAGAGATGTTCCCCACGAGATAAGTAAGTTTGAAATTTAGGTTTATATCTCGACACAATCTACTAAATGTATAAAAACCTACTGGCACATCATATGTGAGACCGTTTATCACATTTTATCTTTCCAATTCTTTAGCATGCTGTGATAGTCCACTGATATACTATCATTTCCTCTTTTTCACAACAAAACTCATTTTTAAATTTTATCATGTTTTTGCCCTTTTCAAATTTTCAAATGTTTTTGGATTTTCTGAAATTTTTTACTCCCCCTAAAATTCAAAACCATTTAAAGAAAATCTGAAAACAAACTATACAAATAAAGTGATAACTGTTGTGAATTGCTTCAATTCGCCATCCACTTGACATAAACAATCAGAACTCCCCCTTACAACAAACTATTTTCCTATTATGATTTCAAAACACTTAAGTTTGTTTTAATCAAATGATTTTTCCAGAAAATTAGTTTTGTTGATTTTTCACAAACCACTTGTAGGAATAGGGATTCATTCATCACTTTGTTTTTCTTTAACCACTTTGAAAAATTTAACATTTTTAGATTCTATCAACAACACCACTAGTAGGAAAGATAAATCAAGTACAACTTAATGTCCCTGATTAATCTTGTAGGTCGAAATATCACCATTGTGAATTTCTCAAGAAAGATGCCGATTCATGCTCCACGATTACCAACTTGGGAGCTCCGGCAAGTCAGAATTTTTACATATGAAATACAGACATCCAAGCCTGACCAAACTTGGATGTGACCTCTTCAGTTTCACTCGGGGTGTAAGTTGCCTTCTTTGTTTCATAAAAATCTTTTACCCCTTTCACTTTTCCATCAATCATCTTTCCAAAAATCTTTTTCACATTTCCATTAAAAACTTTTTCAACATCAAATTCTTTCTTTTCAGAATAGAATTGATTTGAAATCTCAACCTTACCAACCTTTTGTTTAAAATTTTCAGTCCTCAATGGTGGAAAATTGACATCATTCATTAGAGGGACTGAATTATCACTTTTAATCTCAACTTGTGGCTCCTCTGACTTTGACAATTCAGATTCATTGCCAGATTACACCTCATATTTCTTAACAACCCACATTTGGTTGTCAAGATTAACTCTTCTTTTGTAAAATCTTTTCTTCGAACATTCACCAACTTCATACGTTGAATTTTTAAATACTTTGAATTTTTCAGTTGGTGGTTCATTTTTCTCAACAATCTTTTCTTTCAGTTTAGAAACAACTTCCAGTTTGATGTTGGTTGCCTTAGGACAGTTCCAAGCAATGTGTCCAACTTCTTGACATCTGTAACAGGTTCTTGTTTCCTTTCTTTGATAAGCTCCATTCTTCATTCTCACTTGCTTCTTAGCAAGGAAATCTCTGTTTGATTGCTTCCAGAATGAGCTCTTTTCTTCTTCCTCCGAACTTGCTCCTGAAACAAATACAATTTTTGGTTTATAAGTTTTCTCATTTTTATGATTTTTAGGTGGAATAAAACCTAATCCCTTCTTTTTGAAATTACCGTTATGGTTTGGTTTCTTTCGATAACCTGAATCAGAACTGTAACCCTTTTTCTTGTTTAACCTTTGTTTATCTCTTGAGGTGTAAGGTCTTGGTTTTTCAGAAAGATTTACATCTTTTATTTCAGAAATATTAATTTCTGTTAGTTTGAAAACCTTTTTAATCATTTCTTTTTTAACACCTCTTATTGGAAATTCTTCATCAGAATATAATTTGTCGGAATCATTCAAAGTATACGCCACTTTGAATGTTTCGTCATTCAAATTAGATTTTGATAACAAGAATTCTTTATTGTAAACCCTTTTAACTGACGACTTTGGAATGTTGACCGCTGAACTCGAAGTTTCTGACTCATACTTTAACTCTGACTCTTCATCCTTATCCAACACCTGATCGACTACTTTCTTTATTAACTCAGACTCATGATCAGTGTCAGACGATGTGAATGTAACGTCAATGTTTTATGGTAACTCATCAGTTGCTTCGGACTTTAACTTTATATTGACTGCTTTTTTGACTTGCTCCTCATTTGGTTTTCTGGGAGAATAACCTTCCCAGATCGGAGGCAGACACTTGTTATAATTTGCACTTTGTTTCTTACCAGTATTCTTCTCTTCCAATTCCTTGTCTTGAAATGCTTCCAATCCTGCAACAGTTGGATAAATTCGATCAATCAAATAACTTTGCAGTAATCGTCTGATTCTTTCATTTTCTATCTTTTCTGTCTCCAACTCCTGCTTCAACTTGGCACATTCTTCAATGTAGTAATTGATGGCTTTCTGTTTTGACATCATCACTGCATTCATCATTGTTAATGCATCTTCTCTTTCAGAATTTGTCTTCTGAAGACCATTCACCGTTCTGTTCAAAACGTCATACGATTCTTTCACATAATTGAGATCGAACAATAACTTTTCCTTCATCTTATCTTGCTCACTCAACTTCTCCTTTTTCTCTTCACACTGCTTACATGACTCCAAACACTTTAGACAAGGTTTGATGACTTCAATAATCTTTTCAACTTCAATTATCTTCTCATCATCAACTACCTTTACATTTTCAACCACCTGCTCAGTAACTTTAACTTCTTCACTTTGTTCAGAACTTTTTTCTTGAGCAACACCCTCATTTTTTACCTTTTTCTTTTCTTTTGCTGCTTGTTTCTCCTTCAGTTTCTTCAATGTATCTGCAAAATAAAATTCTGTAGGTCCCCTATTCGTATGGATCTTTCACAGAATTGTCTTTCCAATCAAGAGTGCGGAATCCTCTTGATCAGAATATCACAGAAACAAGTAGAAAACAGAAACAGCAAATCACTTTCAAACCGGGTTTACTATTGATTATCCAACTTGCAGTTTACAATCAATTAAAACCCTAACCAACACCAAATTCGTCCAAGCCCTAAGCACTCTCACGAATTTGCTCTCACACACTGTTTTGGCTGATTAACCTTAACCCTAAAGTCTAACCTTGTTTATATAACACAAGGTTACTACTTGGGCCAAGGCTTCCAACATGGACTGCGAATTGGTCTAAGCCCAATTCGTTTCCACACACCCAATTCATTGGGTTTGGTTAGCCCAAACATTATAACTAACTATTACAAAGCTAAACCCGCTAACTGTTTATCGTTTAACTAATTACAAGATATCCAAAGACCAAATCTAAGCTGTTGTCACAAACATGCACCAACAAACTCCCCCTTGACAATAGCTTCATTAAATAACTTTGTCTTCAGTCATCTTGCACTCTTCATGTAGTCGTGCACTGTCTTTGGTCTTTGGATAGCTTCAGCTTCAATAGCTTCTGTCAGCAACAGACTCCCCCTAAGCTGATGCATCCAATCACCAAATCTTCAAAAACGTTAGCGTTTGAGTAAACTCCAGTTCAGCATATGTATAGCAACCTTCAAACTCTTCAACTCTGTCTGCAATATAGAAAGGAGGTTCTACCATGCATCCAATCAAACTCTCATCTCTTCACAGCAACTCAGCAACACAGCAACTTCTCAGCAACACAACACTTCAATCTGTTTACTATAAAACAAACATCTCGAGAAACCATAAGAATTTTTCAACATAAGTTAAATAAATTATTATTATTCAAGAGATTTGTTAAACTGTATAACAGATTAAGCATTTTCCAATTTAACACCAACACGCAAAACTTTTTAATCACCCCCTATAACCCGCATGATTTAAAATTTTGAACTCACTTTCTAACACTGTCTCCCCCTATCAGTAACAATTCCTCCAAGAATAACAGTTTTCCGTACGTTAAGAATTTTAAACAGAAAAAAAAAGACACTATTTTTGGATTTTTATATTTTCTGAAAGCAAGTAAAAAACAAAAGCAATAAACACTCTATTTTTGTGAGAATCACTGGTAAGAAGATCATATCAGCACAATCAAACTGTTTTCACACTATTAGATAATTCTTTATTTAATTTTTCGTGAAAAGCAGTCTAAGACGATTACCAGTATGTTTGTCCTCTTAAACAAAATGCATGAACATTTCAAGTACCATTACCATATGATACGTTAAGGTAATATTAATTTTGATATACTAGTGTGTCCCACTTCAGGATATACCCCCACGATCAAGGTATGCACAAAGATTCATCGTAGTAGGTGAGTATACTGAATTCATCCTTTAAGATATCCTGACAGTGACTAGGTCTGCATATAATCTGTTTTATCATGTTTTGATTGCTTAACTATGAACACCCAAATAAATACTAATCAAATCCTGGAAATATAAACAACACACTCTATCATGCAAGTATCTTCCCTACCACATATTTCACAAGTCCAATCCAGATTTCTGAAATCTTAACTGGGAATAGGTTGAGAAGAGAACAAAATAGATCTTTAGGAGAGAGGGTATAATATACAGATCAAATGAGTTTTCTCAGTTTGATATAGGTTTATTGGGTTTCATTTGGGCACTTGAGGGCCTCTTTCGGGTGTATTATTAGATCTATAGCGCGACAACGTACAGCTAGGTCAGCATGTATCTGGATGCAGCAGAAGCTGTCGTTGCCTAGCACCTCCAGGTCAGCATATATCTGGATGCAGCAGAGGAGGTACACGACTTTTTTCAGAGAAGATTTCAGAATCAGATCAAAATTGTGTGTATCGGGACACATACAGACATTCAAATAGAAATGTGCAAATTCCAAGTGACTTTCTTCCCTGAGGTCATGTACAATTTTAGTTCTGAACAGAAAGACAGTCAAGATATCCCCAGATGAAATAACAGTATAAAGACCCAAAACTTCAGATTTTGGCAATCTATCAACGCAAGATTTAAGGTCATTAAACCATACACCACTGATGTGTTCCCCACTCATACACAATTCATTTAAATTTATATCACATTGGTAAGTTGATTATTTCATGCTTTTTGCCTACTGGTACATCATATAATGAAGCTGCTATCACACTTAAGCAATTTAATATCATTATCAGTGTGACAGTCTAACTTGCTGATGTACTATCATTTCTTCTTTTTCACACAGTGATAACTCATTTTTAATTTTCTATTTTTTTTTATGTTTTTGATTTTTCAATTTTTTTTTTGTTTTTGATTTTTAAGAAAAGCAGTAAACTATTTACAAAAAATTCTTATGAAAAACCAGTTATTCAGGATTCCTCATCCCGTTGAGTTCGACTAAATGTTCAAAGCGAGCCCTGTCAAAAGCTTTAGTATAAAGATCTGCCAGGTTATCTTCAGTGTCAACTCGATGTAATTCAATTAGTCGTTTTTCAGCACAATCCCGTATAAAATGATGACGTATGTCAATATGTTTTGTGCGACTGTGTTTCACGGGATTATTTGTTATAGAAATTGTGGCATTATTGTCTATCATAATAGGAGTACGAGTGAAATCCAAACCGTAATCGCGCATCTGCTGTTGAATCCAGAGAACCTGAGAGCAGCAGCTACCCGCAGCAATATATTCAGCTTCACACGTAGATGTAGACACACAGGATTGCTTCTTGCATTGCCAAGACACGATCCTGCCTCCCAAGAACTGACAACCACCTGTTGTAGACTTTCTGTTCGACTTGCATCCCCCAAAGTCTGAGTCAGTGTAAGCGACAAAATTCAGATCACTATCAGCTGGATACCACAACCCAAGTTTAGGTTTCCCCTTCAAGTAACGAAGAATACGCTTCACTGCTTTCATGTGTGACTCTTTTGGATTCGCCTGATATCTAGCACACAAGCATACTGCAAACATAATGTCAGGTCTTGAAGCAGTCAAGTACATCAGAGAACCAATCATCGCCCTATATTGAGTTGGATCAACGTCTTCAGTACTTTCATGATCTGGGCCAAGATTGTGATTTTCACAAATGGGTGTGTTGAAAGTAGAGCAATCATTCATTTTGAACCGACTCAAAATGTCATACACATACTTTGTTTGATGAATAAACATCCCATCCTCCTTCTGTTCAACTTGTAATCCCAGAAAGTAAGACAGCTCACCCATAGCGCTCATTTCGAACTTACTCTTCATCACCTGCTCAAACTCTTTACACATACTTTCATCAGATGACCCAAAGATGATGTCATCCACGTACACCTGTACTAGCAGAAAATCTTCCTTCTTCCTCTTGATGAACAGTGTACTGTCAATCTGACCTCTTTCAAAACCATTTTTAATCAGATGTGTAGACAGTGTCTCGTACCACGCCCTGGGAGCTTGATGTAACCCATACAAAGCCTTATCAAGTTTGTACACTCGATCTGGATAATCTGGATCAACGAACCCATCTGGTTGAGAGACATACACCACTTCTTGGACTTTCCCGCAAAGAAATGCACTCTTCACGTCTAGTTGGTAAACTTTGAAGCCCTTGAATGTTGCGAAAGCTAGAAACAAACGAATTGCCTCCAACCTTGCCACTGGTGCAAACACTTCATTGTAATCAATCCCTTCCTGCTGATTGAAACCTTTTACAACCAATCGAGCCTTGTTTCGCGTCACTATCCCTCTGTCATCCTTCTTGCACTTAAACACCCACTTAGTGCCTATCTCTCTTTCACCTTTAGGAAGGTCAACTAACTCCCAAACCTTCAACTTTGCAAACTGGGCCAATTCCTCTTGCATAGCTTCAACCCATGAATTGTCTTTAAGAGCCATATGAATGTTCTTCGGCTCCTCTTGGGAAATAAAACAGCTATACAAGCACTTATTCACAATCCCAGTCTTCTCAATCGACACAAATAAGCCAGAATTCGCTGCTATGTTTCTTCTCGTCTGAACACCTGCATTAGGATCTCCAAGTATCATGTCAACTGGATGATCTCTATTTGCTCGTGTAGTAGCAACGGTATCAACTTCAAGATTATCACCCAGGTTTGATCCAACCTCCCCCTGAATGTTCTGATCTGCAAATGGATTAATGAAATCCTCCCCCTCAATGGGTTCAGAGTCACTATCACTCGAATCAGGATCAGCAGCACCATGGGAAGTTTCCGCAGCATCTGTCATATCAACATTCGATCTAGGCATGAACTCGCCTTCATCGTCTCCACCAATCATTGTTTGAATCAACGGAGAATCATCTGCATTTGGAAACTCAGGAATATTAAATGATTTAAAAGTGCTTTCATAATCATATAATATAGCAGGACCACTCGTTGATTGTTGAGGTTTGTATGAAGTAATTTCAACATTAAAGACAACCTCAATTTTACCAGTTTTTAGATTAAAAACCCTTTTATTCGGTGCGCCAGGTACATAACCTAGAAAGTAGCCTTCGTCAGCCACCTCACCGAATTTTTGTTTATCTTTATTACGCACAATGGTGCAGGGTAATCCAAATGGTTCAAAGCCTTCTAAGTTTGGTTTCTTGTTAAACATTAATTCATGACATGTTTTGTTAAAACGTTTAACAGTCAAAACTTTGTTTAGGACGTAGCAAGCTGTATTCACAGCTTCTCCCCAGAAAAGAACTGGTAGCTTTGAATCTGAAAGCATCGTCCTAGCGGCTTCAATCAACGTCCTGTTTTTCCTCTCAGCAACCCCATTTTGTTGAGGTGTATAAGGAGCAGAATATTGATGTTCAATTCCTTTTCGAAGACAGTAGAGATCCAGAACTCGATTCTTGAACTCCGTGCCATTATCACTCCTTATCCTCTTTATCCTTGCATCATGGACATTTTCCAATTTCGTAAAAAGATCTATCAGCATCTCTGCTGTCTCAGCTTTTGTACCTAAAAAGAAAACCCATGAATATCGTGAATAATCATCAGTGACAACTAAACAATAGTACTTTCCACCTATGCTCCTCACGTTCACTGGACCGAATAAATCCATGTGAAGTAATTCATAAGGGGCATCTATGGAATTTACTGTTTTAGACTTATGAGGTTTCTTGTGTTGTTTTCCCTTTTGACATGGAAGACATTTATCTTCCACGTGAAACCTCTGCATTGGAACCCCTTTCACTAGCTCATTTTTAACAAGGTAATTCATTTTTCGATAGTGAATATGGGCCATGCGTCTGTGCCACAACATCGATTCAGCTTCAGATGCTTTTGATAGTAAACACGCCACCACAGCAGTTGGATCCTTAACACCCATGTCCATGACATAAGTGTCATTTCTCCTTGGCGCTCGCATCACTATCCAATCGTCCGGAATCTTCAAACCTGGTTTCAACACTAATGCTTCATTCTTGGTAAAATGGACCGAGTGACCCTTGTCGCAGACTTGTGACACGCTCATCAGATTGTGTTTAAGCTGCTCCACATAGTTCACTTTGTCCAGTGTGATCTTCCCATTGGTCACCTTTCCTCGTCCTGTAATTCTACCACCTTTAGCACCCGCAAAATTCACCTTTCCACCATCATAATCTTCAAATTCAGTCAACAATCTCGCATCCCCCATCATGTGCCTGGAGCAGCCACTATCAACATACCATAAGTTGATAATCCTCCTTAGCAGCTCCTGCACACACCAACCAAAAATTAGTTAGATTGGGGGACCCAAGCCTTAATGGTCTTGGGTCGTCCAAATTCACCAACTACTGGAACATCCATCCAAAATCCATTACTCCTAACTGGAGTCTTGGATCTCAGACCTGTTGATGGAATTTGATTTTGATTTCCACTAGGTCTTTGGTCCTGAGGGTTCCTATATACATTTGGACTATTTGACCTTTGAAAATTTTGATTTTGATACCTTGAATTTTGATTCCAAGAAGCATTATTGTTGTAATTTCTAAAGCCATTGTTATAAACAGTTCGACCACCATTATGTTGGTATCGATTTTGATATTGACCTTGACTTCTGAAATTATTAGCATTAAAATTGTTCATTCTAGGTGAACTGCTTCTAGGTCTCTCAAATCTGCCTGGTGGAGATCTAGGCTGAAACCTTGGTTGATTTCTTTGAAAACGAGGAACTTGTGGAGTTCCTTTTTCAGCCTTATCTTCACCAACAGCAACATTCTCTGGTTGCTTAGCAGCAGATTTCTTTGGAGAGTTTGCAACTTTCTCCTGTTTATCACCACTCTTCTCTGGTGACTTCTCTCTCTTCTCCTCACTCACTTGTGCTTCACTCTTTTTGTTTGGACAGCAGCTAGCTACATGTCCCTTGGTGTGACATTTGAAGCACGATTTCTTTTTCGAAGACTTCTTTTCTGAAGCCTTAGAACTAGATTCGGGTTTTTCTTCTGATGATGCCTTAGAAGGATTGGGTTCAGTTTGCTTAGTTTCAAAATTTTCTATGTTCTTGTTTTTAGCAAACTCTATATTAGATTCATTTTCAATAACAGCTGTTTCGTTTTTCATGTCACTTCCTTGAACAAAATTAACCTTTTTAACAAAAGTTGGATTGTTATTTTTAGGATGTGATGTGTTCTTTTTCAAAACAGGTTTGCTGTTATTATCCTTCTTAGCATCAGCATTCTCAAACACATTTCCTTGACGTGACGTGGAACTACTTGGCAATGTTGACCCAAAGTCCATGAGCTCATCTTCATTAGGCAAGAAAGAATAGTCATGACTAACAGGAGGTGGAACTTCATTGAAACCATGAAATCCCACACTGGTTTTGTCATTACTTTTCTTCAAGCCACCCATCATATGTTTCATAACAAAAGTAGAATCTCTGAATTGACCTAATTTCTTTTCAAGTTCAACAATTCTTAGTTGTGCATCTGACAACTCTTTGCATTTATCAGAAATCTCTTTTGTTTTCTCAGCCATCATGTCATGAGCTAAGTTTATGACTTGAAGTTTTTCATTTAGTTTACAGGTTACAGTTTCAATTTTAGTTTCATAACCTTGTATTTTCTTCAAGTATGAGGATTCGTTTCTTTTAGCAAAAAAGTTTGCTTCTTTTATGGTAGACATCTCGCCCACCAGACTTTGGTTTTGTGTGGACAACCTATCAACTTCACCCTGTAATTCACGACATTTTAAACACACAGAATTAGACTTTACCTCTCCTGTTTGTTTATCAAGGTTGGCCATGAGAGCTGCAAGCTGATCTTTCACTCTTTTGTATTCAGCTTCCTTTTCTTCAGCTTCCCGTTCCTGGTCAGACTTTTGCTTTTTCTCCTCAGCATCTGATGTCTGATCAGCCTTCTTTTCTTCAGCTTTACACTCTGCCTTCACCTCTGCCTCAGCATCACTTTTCTTCTCAACTTTAACATCATCTACTGTAGCTTCACCATCATCAATTTGCGTTATCTCTGCCATGAACGCCTGAGTGACATTGTCATCATTCTCCAAGTGAACACTCCAGTCATATGAACCTTCTCTAGCAGTAGAGATCAGCGCTCTCGAGTTAGAGTTGTTTGAAGCATTTCTATTGTTTGAACTCTGACTCGAAGTATCCTGCTTTTGTTTTTGACATTCCCTGGCGAAATGCCCATAACTTTGACAGTTGAAACATCTCACTTTGGTCTTATCAAAACCAACAGTCTTTCCTATAAACTTTCTTCCAGTTTGGTTCATAAACCTCTTCACTCTTCTAGTAATCATGGCCATTTGCCACTGCAAATCCATATCTTCAAGATCATCAGGGTCAATCTGATCGTAATCTTCATCTAAAGTGGCAGGATCAGATATCTTCCCCTGAATGTAGTTTTCATATGAAGCAACAAATGAAGCAAGTAGAGCAAGATGCTCTTCAGCAGACTTCACACTCATTGGCATCGACTTAACACCACTACTCTGCTTAGAACCAGATGTTCTCTTAGCTCCTGTTGACCCACCTGAAGCAGCTACAAAACACACATCACCATCATCATTTACTGTGACCTGCTCATTTTCATGCGAGAGAAAAGCAGTGGCTGAGTCGCTAGAAGCATCATGAGATGAAGACGATGTAAGCCCATTGTAGATCCCTGGATCTTGAACCTGATCATATCCAGTGTCCTTCTTCTTCATGTTGAGCTCATAAGCTCTTAGTTTTCCAACCACTTCTTCTAGCTCCTTTGTGTCATAATCTGCTTCTCCTTTTATCATGAGAGTGTAGATATCCCATTTAGCAGGTAGAGCATCCAGCAGCTTGTCATTTTTCTCTATGTCAGTATAGCATTCTATATCATAATTGTCCAATTCTGACATCAAATGATAGTATCGAGTGATGACGTCCTCAAGAGACTCGTTTTTCATGTACTTAAACACAGCAAACTGCTTCTTCAGTAAATCAACTTTGTTCTTCTTGACATCAGGATTTCCTTCATATCTCTTTTCTAGCGCATCCCACATTGCCTTTGAAGTAGTGTACTTCTTAAAGGTATGCTTGATGCCATCAGGTAAAGACATTTTAATGGCTGCCAAGGCTCTCTTTTCAGCCTCATACATTTTCTTCTGTTCAGCATCCATATCAACATAAGCAGTTACACGTTGTCTTCCCTCAAAGTCATGAGTTGGGTTCGCATACCCATCCTCTATACACATCCACATACGAGTGTCCTGGTACTCAACAAAAGATTGAAACCGATCCTTCCATGTCAAGTAGTTCTCCACCTTCATCATCTTAGGTGGTTTGTTCGTTGTGCCTACTTCATGTTCCATTCTTAAGAGTTCGTTCAATTTAGACATGTTCGACATTTTAACTTAATCAGACTGGTAAACCGTACAAAATTTTTCCGAAAACAGAGGTTACCAAATTACACCGTTAGAATCGTCTTGAAAAGACGAATCCAATGATATCTAATGTCGAAAACCGAAATCGGAATTTTCCAGAGTTTTTTTTTTTTACCCTAAAAATCCAAGGAATTCAACGGCCCAAACGGTTCTGTCTAACGAGCTACGGAACAATTTCTATTTGCGAAACACTGAAATTTTATCGACGCTTGCCAGCTGAAATTCCACCCCTTAAATATGCTATTAAATTCGCTGGATATACTGTTAATTTCGCTGGTTAGCAGCTAAATTCGCTGGTCAGTTATTTGTTCAAATTCGCTGGTCAACGTTCGCTATCAGGTTCGCTGTCTCAATTTCGCGATTACGACGACCTGTAAAGTCGCCGAAAACCGTAATATTTTCGCTGTGGAAAATTTCACGGTTACCAAAGTCGCCTTTGGTTTTAACTTCGCCGGTCACCGAGGTATCAAGTCCCAAATTCGCTGATCAGTTAATTATGCCAGACTAATCTGCGAAGTTGTTAAAATCGCCAATAGTCAAATTCGCTGGTCCAGTAACTTTGGAAAGTTAATCTTTTCGAAAATTTGCTGATTTTCTGGATTCTTCTAACAACTTTCTGCAGAATCGAAACAGCAAATCAGCAACTTCTCCACCAAAATTCGATGAACTCGATGAAGACACCAAGAACAATCTTCGAATTTCAGCCTCAAACTCGTCAAAATCCAACAGAAATCGTCCCGAAAACCTGCAAATCACCAAAACTCAACAAACAAACTGATCAAACACAAACAAATTCGCTGAAAATTTATCAGAACTCAAAAATTTCGAAACCCTAATTTCAGGTTTTAAAAATTTTCGAAAATTTTACTGTTTCTGCAGCAAACAATCCTGAACCGAGCTTTCAAGAGCCTAATGCTCTGATACCAATTGTAGGTCCCCTATTCGTATGGATCTTTCACAGAATTGTCTTTCCAATCAAGAGTGCGGAATCCTCTTGATCAGAATATCACAGAAACAAGTAGAAAACAGAAACAGCAAATCACTTTCAAACCGGGTTTACTATTGATTATCCAACTTGCAGTTTACAATCAATTAAAACCCTAACCAACACCAAATTCGTCCAAGCCCTAAGCACTCTCACGAATTTGCTCTCACACACTGTTTTGGCTGATTAACCTTAACCCTAAAGTCTAACCTTGTTTATATAACACAAGGTTACTACTTGGGCCAAGGCTTCCAACATGGACTGTGAATTGGTCTAAGCCCAATTCGTTTCCACACACCCAATTCATTGGGTTTGGTTAGCCCAAACATTATAACTAACTATTACAAAGCTAAACCCGCTAACTGTTTATCGTTTAACTAATTACAAGATATCCAAAGACCAAATCTAAGCTGTTGTCACAAACATGCACCAACAAATTCAAAACTTTCAGGAGATAATACAAATTTTCCAATATTTATTTGAGTTTCTTCTTCATCATCACTGCTATCAGATAATGATTGATCAAAGACTGTTGTATTTTCTGAACTATCATCTGAAGAAACAAATTCTCCATCTTGAATTTTCTCACTGTTATCAACCACACTCATCCATTCTTTCATCAAATCTGGTTCTTGAATATATTTATCCTAGCTAAAGCCTTCTGCCACTTTTTCATCATCTTGATCAATTATACCAAAATAAGCTTTCTTATTTGACTCTTCGATCGCTTTTTTAGCATGTGCAGATTGTGGTTCTTGTTGTTGATACGGTTGATGAGCAACTTGTTGAAATATGGCTTTCCGATAATAATCATTATTTCCAAACGGATTTTGTGCTCCACTTGCTTCTCGATTTTTACATTCCCTCTTGAAATACCCTTTCTCCCTGCATCGAAAACAAGTAACTTTAGATTTATCAAAACCCAAAGTAGAAACATTAGCATCCCTGAAATCATCTCTTCCTGTAATCATTCAAAACACTCGCTAAGCACCATTTAATATCCATAAGCTCCATTTCTTCTGCATCGATCTGATCGTAATCCTCTTTCGTCAGCATAGGATTTCCGATCCTTCCTGCAACCAATCCCTCATACGATTCTAACACTGTAGCAAGTAATGACATGTGACCTTTAGCGACCTCTTCAGAGATATTTTTTCCATTCTGAAGATGCAATGCAATGTTGCAATGTAAAACATGACCATTACTGTTGTTTGAGCTTTGGAATTGATGACTTGAAGTTGACTTCGGATTAACACTTGGATATGAAGAAAAACCACTACTGCTGTTTGGACTTTGGTTGACTGATCCAGATGAATTTTCTGCACTAAAAGCAGTTTGAACCTTCGGACTTGCTTCAACATCCTGAACACTTCCTTTGTAATACATTTTAATGTCTTGTTGACCACTCGGATTGTTCATTCTAGCAATCTTTTGCTGCTTAAGATATTGTCCTTCAATCTTTTCAATGAAGTGGGAAATTGTCAATTTGTCATACTCTCCAGTATTCTTCAAGATCATCAAATAAGTACCCCACTCTTTCTGAGGTAAAGCATTAGCTAGTTTGTCAACCCGTTCTTCTTGATCTTTGACTATTTCCAACAAAGACATAGATCGCACTAAGTGACAATATCTTTCTATTAATTTCTTTGAAGATTCTCCGGGCAAACTCGAAAACAAATCAAACTCTTTCTTTAGCAATGATTTCTTACTCCTAATCATCTTCTCACTACCCTCAAACTTGATTCGAAGTGCTTCCCAAATCGAACGAGAAGTATTGTCGTGTTGAAGCAATACGAATATGTCTTCTTTCACAGCTTGCTGAAGTAGACTAATCATCATTTTTTCTGCTTTGTACATGTCTCGTTCTTTATCCGTCAGTTCAGAAATTGTTTTGATTACACCCAAATCCGTACGAGGTTTGATATACTTTTTCTCAATACATTCCCAAGATCTCAAATGATTAGCTTGAACCCAGTTTTCAAACCGGTCTTTCCAACCATAATACTCCTCTATGCCCATTAGTTTCAGGGTTTTTTTGCAAAGTTCCAGTCTCATTTTCCATGTTCATGCTTTGAGCAATGGTAGCCGGAGTAGTCGGGGCAGTAGCAAACGCGTTATAAAATTCCTCTTCCATGATTCGGTAAAAACTTTCACACAAACAACTTTTTAAACGAAATCAGTACTTTCAAATGAAATACACTTTCACACGATATGACATCTTCAAGCGAAATACCCTGTTCAAACGAAATGACCTGCAAGACAACTTCAAACGAAATGAATTCACATGAAATAAGATGCTTTCGTACGAAATGAAATGCTTTCACACGAAATGGGGTATTTCGTGCAAAATACCCTTAAATCCTGATTTCTTGTACTTCGTGCCCTGATCTATACAATACAATTCAAGACTCGATACAAGATGAAGTCGACAGACATATGCACCAACACTTCTTAAACTACTATTAGTTAATAAATAAGCTGTCACAATTCAATGACGATTGTTATGGGTGTTAACAACAATGGTATGAAGATCAATCACACAAACACAAAGAAATAACGACAAAAACGGTGATAAAATCTTATTTATCCAACCCAAAACTGTTACCCCCAAGAACCTAAAGATCTTACAAATCGTAAGATCAGAACAATACAACAAATACAAAAATCTCTGGATGATCATCCATTGTCAACACAACTACGAGATCAATCTCTCCAAAATACAATGCAGGATGATAACAAACTTGAACAGAAATACCAAAACCCTAACGAATCTACAGAGAGTATTTGAGAGGGACAATGTGAGAGATGAATGTTCTCTTTGAACAGACTGAGCCCTATTATATGCTCCAACAAAAATGTTACACTTCAGTCCAAAAGTATTGAGAGAGATGATCGCAGTCCCTGGAATCTTACACAAAAACCCTTGTACTTTCAACCTGATAACAAACTCACCCATACTTAAACAACCAAGAAATGAGACTGGGCTCAACATAATAACATAAGCCCAAGACGTTATAAACAAGCCCATACAACAAATATAAATAGCCGAAAACCCATATGAATGATTTATTTTACCATAACATTTTAACATCCCCTTCATTCATATGGCTTAAACAGATTTGTCAAACCCAACTTTTCAAAAAAGCTTTCATGTTGAGTACCTCTCAACCCTTTAGTAAACAAATCTGCAAGTTAATCCTCAGAATCAACCTTTTCTATACTTATAAAACCGGACGAAACTTTTTCTCTAAAAAAATACAAGTCAATCTCAAATATAATTGTCATTAAACAATTTTTTCTAATCACATTTGATACATATTTAAGTGATTATAAAATTTTGTATAGTTGGGTGATCTCCCATATTATTCTTCTTAAACTACTATTAGTTAATAGATAAGCTGTCACAATTTAATAACAATTGTTATGGGTATCAGGTTGAGTTAAGTAGAATTGTTGTCAGGTTAATGTTTGAATTAACTATTAAACTCGATGCTTGGTACTTGACTCGAGCTGAATTGTCGCAACCCCCGTCCCCTATCTATCCCGGGAACGGGCGGCCGTGAAACCAGTTTTGGTGGTATCAGTGTTTTTCATTTTGGCAGCGGAAATTACATCAGGACCGTATTTAGGAAATATTTTATCAGAGTAAACACCACATTTTTATAATATTAAACACATGGGAAAATCCCAAGTTTCAAGTACACACATTTTTATAGGGATAAAACCCTATTTTATTGAATAAAATATATTCTTTTATTTAGGTAACTTTTATAGCCACTTTTCCAAGCCATCAGTGCTGTCCAACTGGCTTCTAGTTGGCTTTCACATTTTGTTATCTGAAACGCGTTTAAAAACATTTTGTCAGTGGGAAATAGTGGTGAGTGAATCCCAGTTTAATCAAGAAGAGTTTTATCTGTTAACAGTATTGAGAGCTATTACAATGTTTATATCTACACATTTACTCATTCAGTATTGTCAATCCTGACTGGTGGGTCATATTACACATTGGCTAACTCTTTGTCCAATGGTAACGTGTTCCACATTTTGTATACAAAACCCCAACATACCGGCAGTAATTGAAGAACTACAAAGACTCAATCACTGCTTAATCGCATTGTAAAATATTTAAGGTTTTGTAAAAACAACTTACAAAAAGGAGATTACTCACATTGCTGTCTTAGGTTTTCCTTTAAGGATTTCCTTGTGATTATCTATAAATTATTCAAATGCACACGCGTTAGTATAATAACCCAATATTTACATTAGTAATACCCTCCCCGAGATGGCATTCCAATGACTACGTCGGGCAGAACCACGACAGCCATTACGGAACCCTGGATCAATCGGGCAGCGTATCTAATACGTAACCGGGGTTATAATAGTTACAACGGGGCAGAACTTTGTTAATTAGGGGGTATTATGCCCTGAAATTACTTTAACTCTATAGAAATTCGAGAGAGAAAGAAGGGAATGAGCGAGTTCGACTGAAGACTGAAGGCCTCTATTTATAGGTGACCTTTCGGCTTCTCTCGCGGCCCGCGTAGACTACACAGGGGTCCTTCACGGCCCGTGTAGTAGGTGTGTAGGGCTTAGCTTCGTCGATTTAACAAACTAGCTTCTCCGGGTGGCCTGCCACGTGGCGGGTTTTCGCCTGGTGGCACTAGGTCGCGGCCTGCGTAGGAAGTAGCCAAAGGCTACCCGCCCCGCGACAACTCTTTGAAATTTGTTTTTAATTAAATTTCATAAAAATAAAGGTGTGTAATTTAGGACATATAGGGACATTTTAAATATATTAGGGGTGTCGAAAATTATTTAGGAGGGTTGTTATATTCTCCCCACCTTGTTTTAGAACTCGTCCTCGAGGTCTACTGGAATAGGTGCGTGTATTTCTGATTCAAGCTCCCATGTGTACTCTGGTCCTCTTTTAGAGTCCCATTTCACTTTGACCAGAGCTAATCTCTTATGCTTGAGATTCTTGACCTTCCTGTCTTCAATCTGTAGAGGTCTTTCTACAAATTTTAGTTGTTCATTTACCTCTATATCCTTAAGATGTACCATCAGTGATTCATCAGCTAAGCATTTATTGAGATTAGATACATGAAACACATCATGTATTCCTGCCATTTCCTCTGGCAGTTGTAGCTGATAGGCTACAGGTCCTATTCTTCTAATAATCTTAAAAGGTCCAACATACCTGAGACTTAGCTTTCCCCTTTTGATAAATCTTACTACTCCTTTCCAAGGAGAGACTTTCAATAACACTTTGTCTCCTACCTGAAATTCCAATGGTTTTCGTCTGTTATCTGCATAACTCTTTTGTCGATCACGTGCTGTTTTCAGTCGTTCCTTGACTTGAATGATCTTGTCTGTTGTTTCTTGTACTATCTCAGGTCCAGATAGTTGCTTTTCTCCAATTTCTGCCCAACAGACTGGCGTTCGGCACTTTCGTCCATAAAGTGCGTCGAATGGTGCAACATTGATACTTATGTGATAACTATTATTATAAGAAAATTCTATCAATGGTAAGTGATCGTCCCAATTACCTCCGAAATCAATTACACAAGCTCTAAGCATGTCCTCCATTGTCTGAATTGTCCTTTCGCTTTGTCCGTCCATTTAAGGATGATAAGCTGTGCTTAGATTTAACTTGGTTCCCATTGCTTTTTGGAAACTTGTCCAAAAATGAGAGGTAAAATGACTATCTCTGTCAGAAACAATTGATAAAGGAATTCCATGTAATGAAACTATTTCATTTACATATAATTTAGCTAATTGTTCCATACTGAAAGTTTTCTTCATTGGTAAGAAATGAGCTGACTTAGTTAGTCTGTCTACAATCACCCAGATTGTATCATTACCTTTTCTTGTTTTGGGTAGTTTGTTAACAAAATCCATTGTTATCAATTCCCACTTCCACACCGGCATTTCTAACTACTGCAATAAACCTGAGGGTTTCTGATGTTCAGCTTTAACTTGTGAACATGTTAGACACTTGGCAACATAAGCTGCTATATTCTTTTTCATTCCTATCCACCAAAAATTCTTTCTTAAATCCTGATACATCTTATCACTTCCAGGATGCATCGTATACTTAGACTTATGGGCTTCTTCTAATATATGGTGGCGTAGGTTTCCTAATTTAGGTATCCACATTCTTTTCTTATGGAATCTCCAAATTCCATATGTTCCTTGTTCTAATTCCTTAATCATTCCTTTCAATTTTTCAGTATCTTCCTTGATTACTGATTCTTGTGCCTTTCTAATTTGTTCATTTAAATCTACTTGCAGATTTAATTTAAGTGAACGTACTCTTTTGGCTTTTCATGATACTTTCGACTTAAAGCATCAGCTACTACGTTGGCCTTTCCTGCATGATACTGGATATTACAATTATAATCACTAAGTATCTCCTTCCAGCGTCTTTGTCTCATATTCAATTCTTTTGCCCGAAAACATACCTTAAACTCTTATGATCTGTGAAAATGGTAAACTTACTACCGTAAAGTTAATGTCTCCAAATTTTCAAGGCAAAAATTATGGCTCCTAATTCTAGATCATGGGTTGAATAATTCTCTTCGTGATTCTTAAGTTGTCTGGAGGCGTAGGCTATAACCTTTTGACGTTGCATCAATACACATCCATAACCTAACTTAGAAGCATCACAATAGACTACAAAGTCTTCAGTTCCTTCTGGTAACGCTAGTATGGGTGTGTTGGTTAATCTTTGCTTAAGAATTTTAAAGGCTTCTTCCTATTTTGGTCCCCATTCAAACTTAATAGATTTACAGGTTTGCTTAGTTAAGGAAATGGCTATTCTAGAAAAATCTCAAATAAATCTTCTATAATAATCAGCCAATCCTAAGAAACTTCTAATCTCGGTTGGTGACTCAGGGGTTTTCCACCTGGTAATCGCCTCGATCTTGGTGGGATCTACATGAATTCCTTCATGATCGACTAAATGTCCAAGAAACTGTACCTGTTCTAACCAAAATTCACACTTCAAAAACTTAGCATAAAGCTTTTCTTTCCTTAATAAACTTAGAAGTGCGTGCAGATGCTTCGCATGCTCCTCTTTACCTTTGGAATAAATAAGAATATCATCAATAATGACGATTATGAATTTATCCAAATATGGTTTACATATTCGGTTCATCATGTCCATAAATGCAGTTGGGGCATTGGTTAAACCAAATGGCATGACAGTAAATTCATAATAGCCATACCTTGTCCTGAAAGCGGTCTTAGGAATGTCCTCTTCCTGTACCTTTAATTGATGATATCCTGACCGTAAATCAATTTTAGAGAAAAATCGTGCCCCTTGCAACTGGTTGAACAGATCATCGATTATTGGTAATGGATACCGATTCTTAATTGTGACTTTGTTCAATTCACGGTAGTCAATGCACATGCGCATTGATCCGTCCTTCTTTTTAACGAATAAAATCGGTGCTTCCCATGGCGATGAGCTTGGTTATATGAATCCTTGCTCCAACAATTCATCTAACTGTTTCTTCAATTCCTGCATTTCTGCGGGTGCCAAACGGTAAGGTGCTTTGGCAATTGGTGCTGTTCCGGGTAGCAAGTGGATTCTAAATTCAACTTCTCTGTTTGGAGGTTGCCCTGGTAACTCTTCTGGAAATACATCTGAAAACTGGGATACTACTGGAATATCCTTTAATTCTTTTCCTTTAGTGTTAATGATTATGGAAATCAAATACACTAATGACCCTTTTCTAATATAACTTACTGTTTTCATTACATAGATGAATTTTGTGGATCTAGAGGGTTTATTTCCTTTAATTGTGATCTTTTCACCCCTTGGTGAATTTACTTGGATTGACTTTTGATCACATAAAATACTGGCTTTATTGGCTATTAACTAATCCATTCCTAACACGACATCAAATCCTGCCAGATTCATTGGGTAAAGGTTTGCAATAAAATTTTGATTTAGAATTTCTATTCTTGCTCCTTGCAAGATTTCAGAAATCTTAATGGTTTCCCCATTTGCTGTCTCTACTAGACATTTTTGTGGGAGTTTAGTTAATGATTGGTTAAGAAGTTTGCAAAATGAAGTATTAATAAAACTTTGGTTAACACCAGAGTCAAATAATACTTTAGGAAAAACATCATTAACTAAAAACGTGCCGGCAATCACATCCGGGATTATTTTGGCTTTTTCTGCAGTCAGAACAAATGCTCTAGCATTTTTAGTATTCTTGTTGTTTGTAGCTGTAGCTAATTTCAGACAGTTCGGCTTGATATGACCTTGTTCTCCACAGTTGTAGCATATCCTGTTGTTAGGTTTCTTCCTGCAGTCTTCTTCCTTGTGTCCAGATATTTTGCAGAAGTTGCAGTATATGGAACATCTTCCAGAATGCTTCCTTTTGCAATACTTGCAATAGGGTGCAGAGGTCGAACCTACATTTTTCCCACGGTTAGAATTTCCAGAACGGAATTCTTGGGTAAGCTTCTGGGTTAGGTTCCTCCTCTGTTCCTCTTCTCGTGTACGGACTAATTCATCTGTTAAGGTGTTTGCTAGTTCTACAGCTTCTTCTATGGTTTGGGGTCTAGCTGCCTTGACTACATGTCTAATTTCACTGATTAATCCCCAGATGTAACGGTAGATTAATACAGGTTCGGGTGATGCAAGGGTTGGCACTATTCGAGCATATTCAAAGAATAATGTAGTATAACCCTTACTATCTACCCCAGTCATCCTAAGGTTTAGGAACTTATTTGATATCTGTTCCTTTTTATTGGGATGGCAGAATTTCCTTTCCACCATGTTCTTAAATTCCTCCCATTCCATATTGTAAACCCTATCACTTCCCCTAGACTGGAGGATAGTGTTCCACCATTCTAAGGCTGAGTTCTTAAACAGATTGGAAACAAACATTATCTTATCCTCTTTCGAGCATTTGCTTATTCTTAAGACTGCCTCAGTCTTTTCTATCTAGCGTAGAGATGCAACGGCCCCTTCATTGCCCTAGAATTCCATTGGTTTACAAGACCAGAATTCTTTATAAGAACAACCATAAGACAAGGTTCTTCTTCTTTTGGGAATGGGCACGTTTACTTTTATTATCTGCTTCCTTAACCGTTTTGATAATATATGGCATCGCATCTATTATCCCTTGTGCCACTATGTGTTGCATGGCACTGTTATCCACTTGGTTTCCTTTATTGTTGTTCGGGTTATCGTTATCCGGGTTATTGTTACTCTGGTTATCATTATTCTGGTTTTCCTGGTTCACTTCGTTGTCCATCTGAATTTTAAACATTTGCCAATTATTAATATCACAAAATAATATTTTAAGGCAAACAATCACACAACACACATATTTGTCAAAAGCGTCGAGCATTGCGACTTACTCTTTCTTATATATTATACATTTAATACAAACTAAAACTGAAATCTAAAATTACAATACTATTATGCATCACTAACCACAAAGTGGTCTATACTACGATAGATTTATTATTATTATTATTATTATTATTATTATTATTAATTTTTAAATTTTTTTTTCATACACACATATTATATATTATTATTATTATATTATTATTATTATCACAGTCCTTGATATGGGTTCGTCCAGAACTCCATATTATGCCCGTCGTACTTCCAGACCAGTCGTTCTCCAACCTGCTTCATTCTCTCGCTACTTTCTAAAATCTCTTATCCGAAAGTTCGGAGTTCTTGCACATTTTCTGCACACATTGGGGGTGCAGGTGCTGGTACTGAATCTGGGTACTGTGGCATGGGTTCTTCCTGAGGATATGGATTCTCTAAAATTTCCTTAATGTATTCATCATTATCGTAGTAGGGATCTAGAGGGTCCAGACCTGGGTAGGCTGCTAAGTTTGGCATGGGTTCGTCTGTTAGGTGGTAGTGTTGCACATAATCCCTATGATCATCAAACCACGGGTCGTAGTCTGGTTCTAAGGGATTGGGTGTTGATACCCTAGGTATCTCCTCTGGGTTAAAATCATGCATTTGGACTTGGTTTTCTGGGTTGTTTTCAATCTCCATTGGCTGCGTGGGAAACAAGGGTAATGGTTGAGGGGCTACTAGTTGCTCCAAGTTTGGGTCAGCAGTTATGGTTGCTAAGATATGGAAGTTTGATAAACCCCTATTAAGCATGTCTTGGGTGTGAGCATCTGTTTCTCTTTTAGCGGCTGCTAGAACACGCTGCTGTTGTAACTTTTTTCATTCTCTTCCTACGCTCATGTGCTCCCCTACTGAACCATCCTCTCTTTTTAGGAGGGAATGGCTCTTTAGACTGAGCCTTAAACACGAATATCCCATCTTCATTGTCAGCTGAATACCCTAAGAGGGCAGGCAGTGAAAAGGTGCCTTCGCTCCTAGGTGAGCCGGACAACTGACGATAAGCGTCGGAGGGTCCTTGATCGCTCATACTGTAAACTAACAAATAGTCAAATAACACACAACAATAAAATACAGATATGCACGTATTTCCGTAATTAATTTCCTAATAATTTGAATAAGATCTTGGTGTCAGCAGAACACTTCTGTGGCTGAATCAGTGGCTTAACTCTAATACCACCTTCTGTCGCAACCCCTGTCCCCTATCTGTCCCGGGAACGGGCGGCCGCGAAACCAGTTTTAGTGGTATCGGTGTTTATCATTTTGGCAGCCGAAATTACATCAGGACCGTAGTTAGTAAATATTTTATCAGAGTAAACACCACATTTTTATAATATTAAACACATGGGAAAATCCCAAGTTCCAAGTACACACATTTTTATAGGGATAAACCCTATTTTATTGAATAAAACATCTTCTTTTATTTAGGTAACTTTTATAGCCACTTTTCCAAGCCTTCAGTGCTGTCCAGCTGGCTTCTAGTTGGCTTTCACATTTTGTTACCTGAAACGCGTTTAAAAACATTTTGTCAGTGAGAAATACTGGTGAGTGAATCCCAGTTTAATCAAGAAGAGTTTTATCTGTTAACAGTATTGAGAGCTATTACAATGTTTATATCTACACAATTACTTATTCAGTATTGTCAATCCTGACTAGTGGGTCATATTCCACATTGGCTAACTCTTTGTCAAATGGTAACGTGTTCCACATTTTGTATACAAAACCCAAACATACCGGCTGTTTTGGTCAAAAATTACCGAAGCAATTTAGTGATCAAATTAGTTAAGTGAGGTAGTGTGCTAAAAAGTGTGTTGAAAATATGCTGGTTAAGTTGTTTGGAAAAACAGTATTCAGGATACGGCTCAGGATATTGAGCTGTATCTACGATCAAACAATGAGCAAAAAGTAAAGGGGGTGACACGAGATATACGAGGAAAGCCCTTGATCAATCTAGATCGCCGGCATAAAACCTCGGGAGCTGACAATCGCAGCTGCCTTGTTCTTCTTATTGCTTTGAACTTCAGGATACAGTGCAGGATATTGACCAGATCGCTAAGTGTTACAATGCTTTTGTGCGAAAGTAAAAATAGCTAGAGAACGAGTGTAAGAGTGTAGTGAGTGTTCATATGATGTCCTATTCGATCTGATATACCCACCTATTTATAGTAACGAATTACAAACGAAAATTCCTATAAATATGGGATGCTCCGAATATTCCATTGTAAACGTTGTAGACCGAGTAATGCGGCTTCAACGTCTTTATTTGAACGACTTGGACCGAGTCTTCCGCGGAATGAGTCCTTGTGAATGTTACTAGCTTCTAACCCACGTACCTGCACATAATCCGTTAGTGATCCTGAGGATACCATTCAGGATGTTACCAATATCCTGAATCAGCATCTCGGATGTGAACAAATATCATATAACCAAGATATAACCCAAGATATTTCTCAGGATATGGGCTCAGAATTTTACCCATAACAATTGTCCCCAAAAATGTTACCGTTTAGTATCCTGCACTAACGGTTACATTTTTCACAGAGATCGAGGTAATTAAGAGATAAGACCAATGATGTGACCGTTTGCAACTTACTCAGCCTATATTTACTCATTGTACCCTATATCTTCTCATCCTCATCTCTTTTTTAATCACTATCGATAAGGAAAAAAGGTAAACATTCTCTCTCTAATCTTCATCTTCATCCTCCTTTTCCAGTCAAAATTTCAGGCGATCAAATGCCGAGACACACAAGATCCAGTTCTGGTGATTCGGCTCCCACATTCATCCAGCAGAATCTTCTCCAAGAACCGGAGAAAGAAATATGTTCTTTTGATAGTGCCCACTTGTCGGCTTTGAAATCCTTCGGTATCTTTCCGAAAGGAACGGTATTCCGGCCGTTCGACCGGGAAATCCGGTCGGATATGGTTTCCAATGAGTGGTTGTGCTTTAGTGCCTTTCCCTTCACCTTAGGGTTACAGTTCCCCTTTCCAGACTTCATCACCGAATTCTTCAAGATTACAAAAATCTCCTTCAGTCAAACAATGCCAATGCTTTGGCGTGTTCTGTCCGTTCTTGATCAGATCAAGAAAAACCACATCCCTGATCTTTCTGTTCATGATCTCCCCCTAGCTTACCGGCTTAGATGCTATGGATCATGTAGATTTTTGTTTTACTCCACATCCGGCGACCCGCTGATACTTCGTGCCACCAGGAACGAGGATAATTGGCAATCTAAGTTCTTCTTTGTAAAAAGAGACTCAATCCCTGGTGGAACGGAATATCCGGTGAAATGGTTGAAAAAGGGTAGGATTTAGGGTTTAAGGATGATCCTGCCTCTTATCCTGTTCCATATCCTGAACTGATTAACTTTCTTTTTTCTGTTGTGCACGCAGCTGATTTTAGGAAGATTGCACCTCCCCTTGCTGATTCAAAGAAAAGGATTGACGGCATCAGACTCCTTCCAGAGGCTGAAAGAAGTTTCAACCCATCTCCACCATCTCCAAGTCCCCTTTCTAGTGCAAACATGTCTGGTAAGGATCCTGCAAAATATCCTGTATATACATGTTTTTATTTGATATACTTAGGAGAAATTTTACTCCCTGTATGCAGACTCCAGCAAGGTTCCTGTCTACCTAGACCTTGAAGAACTTGACAGCTACCCTACTCCAGTCACGGTCAAGAAAGAGACCTCTGCTGCCACCAGCTCCAAGCCCTTCCCGGCTCCTAAGGCCAATCCAAGGACTCGTGCTTCCACAACAAAAAAGAGGAAAGCTCCTGAAATCAGTGCTCCAGGTCCAGAAGGGTTCTCCTACGATGAACTCAGCTTTTCTGACTCCTTAGAGCCAATGACATCCTTCCTCAACAAGGTAATATCCTGATACATATCCTGCACATATATCCTGATAAGATATCATGATTAATATATTCTAATTCATACCTGAACTTGATGTGCAGGGCCTCCAGCATTTGCTCCACCTGTACAACGATGCCTGTGGTACTGCTGCACTCCATGAAGCTAGGATCAAACAGCTTGAAAGCACCGTTGCCGACCAAGGTGCCATTGCTGAAGCAAAGACCCGGCACTACGAGGGCATGCTGAAGAAGGTCACCCAAGATGCTGAGCTCAAACTTGCCACCGTCCAAATGGATCACGAACAGGCCATGGTTTCTGTTTTGGTCAAAAATTACCGAAGCAATTTAGTGATCAAATTAGTTAAGTGAGGTAGTGTGCTAAAATTATGTGTGAAAAATATGTTAACCAAGTTAGTTATAAAAACAGTTTCAGGATACGGCTCAAGATATAGAGTTGTATCTATGATCAAACAATGAGCAGAAAAGTAAAGGTTGACACGTGATGTACGAGGAAAGCCCTTGATCAATCTAGATCGCAGGCACAAAACCTCGGGAGCTGACAATCCCAGCTGCCTTGTTCTTCTATTGCTTCAAATATCAGGATACAGTGCAGGATGTGGTGCGGATCAACTAGGTGTTACAATGTAATTCGATTACAAGTGTTTGTGTGTAGTGATTGTTGAAAGCTAGAGAGCAAAAGTGTTTGAGAGTGTGTGAAAGTTTCGTTGTGCCTTAATCTGATCCGCCCCCATCAATTTATAGTAAAACAAATGTAACAAACTATCCTAAATAACCGGGATCCAGCGAATATTCCTCAGTCGAACGTTGTAGACCTAGTCTTTCGGGTTCAACGTCTCTCCCATAACAAATACGCCCGAGTCTTGAGGAGATGAAGTCCATTTGACCGTTGGCAAGTCCCAGTCTTTAACCTGCACGTGATTAATTCGATCAACCTCAGGATATCGCCCAAGATGTTAGCAATATCCTCGTCCAGCATCCTAATCACAAATAAACAATAAAAATCAGGATATTGGTCAAGATATGTATGCTTAGAAAATGACCCATAACAATTGTCCCAAAATATATCGGTTGGTATACCAATCCAACGGATATATTTTAAAAGTTTTATCTCATAACTTAAGGCAATCAATACGACGAGACCCTTGAAATGACAGTGGTGCAACTTCCAAAGCGTTATTTACTCTTTACCCCCTACATTCAGCCTATACTAACCGAGGGACTTCTCATTATGATTATCTTTATCTTCAACCGAATATCAGGTACTTTTCTCTCTCTCTTTTCTATTTTCCTTGTTTACATCTCCTTTTCTCCGATTGTGATCCTTCATGGCGACCCGCACCAGATCGCAAATGGCGAACTCTGTTTCCCCCTTCCATAAACAAAATTTGCTTAAGAAACCTTCAAAAGAGGTGTGTTCTTTCGATAATTCCGACATCGCGGCCCTACGAGCTTCCGGTGCCTTTCCCGCCGGGACAATCTTCCGTCCATTCGACCGAGAGGTCCGATCGGATTTTTGTTCCGATGAATGGGTCTGCTTTTTTGCCTATCCTTTCTCCATAGGACTCCAATACCCGTTTTCACCTTTTATTTCTCATTTTTTCGAACTTACCGGCCTTAGCTTTGCCCAAATCATGCCCATGGTTTGGCGCCTATTAGTCACCTTAGAAGGAATTAAGGCTCGTCACATGCCCGACCTGTGCATCGAGGATTTGCCGATGGCTTATCGTTTAAGATCTCATGGTTCCAGCCGATTCCTTCTATTCTCTATTTCCAAAGACCCTCTCATCCTCAAGGCTACCAAGAATGAGGATAAGTGGACAAGAAAATTCTTTTTTGTGAAAAGAGACTCCATTGATAAGGGTTTTGACCTTCCTAAAAGATGGTTGACTTCCGGTAGGATTTAGGGTTTTAGGAATATCCCCAATCATATCCCGAACCTCCATCCTGAACCAACATCCTGATGTGTTTATTTCTTTTCTTGCAGCAAACTTTAAAGAACTAGCTCCCCCTAGTGCTGAATCGGAAGGAAGAATAAAAGAGATCTACAAGCTTCCAGAGGGTGAAAGAACCTTTAACCTGCTACTCACAAGCTCAAGTCAAAGGTCAAGTTCCAACATGTCTGGTAAGCATATTTTCAGGAATTATTTTTATTATTTTATTGTATAGAGATATAACAAGTCTAAAACATCTTCCCTTGTGCAGTGCCAGTTATTAACCTCGAAGGCTTCCAACTCGACGAGTTGGATAGCTACTCTAGCCTCGCGCCTACCAAGCAAGAATCCAATCCAAAGTCATCCGTCACACCGAAGCCTACCAGCTCGAAGACCACCACCGCTCCCAAAGCTCCTCCGGCATCCCGGACCCGGGCCTCTAGTTCCCGAAAGAGAAAAGAAGTTGAACCTCCCGCTACACCTCACGTGTTTCCATTCGAGAACCACGGGTTTATGGAATCCAGCAAATTCATGACCAGCTTCCTTAACCAGGTTAGTATCCTGACTCGTATCCTGCACCATATGCTAAGTAGAAATGTACATTTAGAACAACACCTGTTTCTTTACCTTGCAGGGCCTTGAACGCCTGGTATTCCTTTATGAGGACACATGTGGTTTAAATGTCATGCTAGAAAGCAAACTAAAGAAGGCTGATGCTACCATCACGGATCAAGCAGCAATCGCCACCGCCAAGTCTGAACACTACGAAGCTAAGTATAAAGCCATGGCTCAAGATCACCAGGCTGCCATCCAAAAGATCACCCAAGAGGCTCAAGCTAAGTCTGACGTGGCCCAGGTTCAGCATGAACAAGATATGGCTTCATACCGGGAGAGCCTTAAGAATTCAATCATCATCTCCCTCCTCCAGGCCAGACTGAAAATGGCTTACGAGGCTAGGGCTCTGGGCGTCGAATGCCCCTTATGGAACATCAAAGCCTGGGAGATGAAATTGAAAGATCTTGGCGGTAATCCTGTGGAGCCCCCTTCAAAACCTGTCGCAGAGGAGCCCACCAAGGTAACTGAGAAGGTGGATGATGCTGGGGCTTCAAAGGATGCTGCTGGTGACTCTGGAGAAAATGCTGATGGAGAGGATGCTGATGATGATGCTGAGAAGAATGCTGGAAAGGATACTGGTGGAGATGTCACGATGAAGGAGGGAGCTGACCCTTAGATGCAGCGATGTGGGCGATGATGGATATATGTGTGCTGAGGCCGGAGCCCACTTTTTAAAATTTCATGGTTATGGTCTGTAAAACAATTTACATTTCCTGTCTTTGAACAATTTATATTTCCTGCATTAGAACAATATGATGACCAAAGGTGGATGGGTCCTGGGTTTCAGGATGAAGCCCTTGGTCATCGGTTAGTATAATCTGTTTTGAACGTCGTAACGGTTGAAGGTAGATAGGTTTCTCTTTGAGATAAAACCTTCAACCGTTAAGTAGGTATGATAAAAACTAATCGTGCTTTTGGCGGATGGGCCTCAGTTTGAGGTGAAACCAAAAGCACCACTTTTGACATGTTAATAACATAACTATCTCTTGACTTATTTGTTATCGCTTTTTAAGTTTTTGCCATGCGTTACTTAATGTAATTCTTAGCTTTGTAAAAATTTTGTACTGTTATCTTTTGAAAATATCCTGATCAATATACTCAGTGATATATTACCAAAACTTTTATTAAATAGAATTTCTAAAAATTCAATCACCTTTAGAGAAAATTAAAAGATAGTCCATTTTAAAACCTATTATGACGATACTTGCTTAATTAAAGTTTCAAACTAGTACCAGTTTCATATATCTTAATCAAATATCCTGAAAAGTATTTTGAAAATATATTTTGAGAATATATCCTGAGAATTTATCCTAATCAGGATTTTTAACCTTTTACCAAACATAGTATTGTCAAAAACTTAAACGATGTTTACAAAGGAAAGATCATACCAGGAATAGGGTATAACCCTATTATCAAACCTCAATCCCCTTTGCAACTCTTCCAATGAAGATGTCCCCTGTCTGAGACACTTAGTGCATTACTCCCGAGCCTTATCCTTTGAGCTTTACACCATTGCCTTAGTAGGAATGTCCCCTGTGTACAATGTCTTCAAATACTTAGAAATCTTCTGGATATCAGTTCCCATTGTATAGACATTTTTTCATGTTACAGGGGTAAAACCCAAGAATGTACTGAAGATAAATCCCTTGAATTCTGGGGGAAATCCCAAATTTTCGTGCGCTACAGGCGGGAGTGTATAAACTCCAAGACTTAGAAAGGTGGAAACCTTTAAACCTTAGAGAGTATTAAAATACTCTTTCGTGAGAGAGGGTGATCAATCCTCATATACCTTTAGAATTCAGGATATAGCCAACAGTAACGAAATTGTCAGCCACTTTTACATGGACTGGTCCCGCCACCTTGAACTATTCCCGAATAACTTGCGCTCCAGGCGGGGTGTTTAAACCCAATTCGGAAGAAAGGTGAATACCTTTAAACCTGTGAAGGGATCAGGATCCCTTATATGTGAGAGAGGGGGCCAATCCTCTAATCTTCCGAAGTATCCTGAGTGAGCATCCTGGAGCTATATCCTGGAGCATATACTGCAAAACATCCTTAAACTAAGGTGGGTGTTAGCTTGGCTAACACCCCTCCGATGCTTAAGTTAGTATTGGGTTTCAAAGAACAAATCAAATCAAACATATTTAAAAGAGATAGAATTCATACCATATTGAGTTAGAAATTAAATTCTAAACTTAGTTGAAATAAAGTTTAAGGTGTATAGCATTCCAAGATCTCGGTAGCATATCCCCCCTCCATATCCTTGAGTCGGTATGCACCTTTTCCTGATTCTGATTCAATCTCATACGGTCCTTCCCATTTCGGAGCCAACTTTCCATCAGCAGGATTGGTAGTATTCTGAAAAGCTTTTCTTAACACCCAATCTCCAACTTTGAACCTTCTAATCCTTATATTCTTGTTGTATGTTCTGGATATCCTTTGTTGATATGCCGCCATTCTTAGCCGTGCTGCATCTCTTGTCTCATCAATAGTATCCAGCTCCTGGCATAGGACTTCAGGATTCTGCTCAGGATTCCAGAGGTTGGATCTTGCTGTGGGTATCACCATTTCTGTCGGGATCACTGCTTCTGCTCCAAATACTAAAGAAAACGGGGTTTGACCAGTTGCATTTTTTACCGTCGTTCTATCAGCCCACAAAACAAAGGGTAATTCTTCTGCCCATCTTCCTTTCTTGGCCCCTAATCTTTTCTTCAAGTTGTTGATAATTATCTTGTTTGAGGATTCAGCTTGTCCATTTGCTTGAGGATGTACCGGAGTAGACGTAATCATTTTGATTCCCCAACTCTTGCAGAAGTCAGTGTTCCTCTTACTTATAAATTGAGAACCATTGTCACAGATTATCTCGGCTGGTACTCCGAATCTGGTCAGGATATTTCTTTTTATGAAGGATACTACTTCCTGATCTCTGACTTGAACAAATGCTTCTGCTTCAACCCACTTGGAGAAATAATCCGTCATTGCCAACATGAAAACCTTTCCTCCTGGAGCCTTTGGAAGCTTTCCCACTATATCCATACCCCACTTCATAAACGGCCAAGGGGAAACAATAGGATACAGCGGTTCAGCAGGCTGATGTAATATGTTACTATGTCTTTGACATGCATCACATCTTCGAGCATATTCTGCGGCATCTTTTCTCATTGTTGGCCAATAATATCCTGTCCTTAATACTTTTGAGAATAATGACCTGCCCCTAGTATGGTTACCACAATCCCCTACATGTATATCCTGAAGTACTTCTTTGGCTCCAGGATCCTCCAAACACCTCAAATACGGTCATGCAAGAGATTTCTTGTATAAAACATTATTTATAATAGTGAATCGTGATACCTTCATCCTAAATGCCTTAGGATTTTCATTTCCGGGGATGTGTCCTTCCTTGAGATATCTCATGATTGGAGCCGTCTAGGATTCAGGATCCCTTTCAGGATACTTTGCTCCAGGATCCTGAATATCCGCTACTTCTTTATCCTGAGGATTCGTTGCAGGATACAAGATGTGTAATATTGGTATTTGGGTTCCTTCTGGTATCCTGATCGATGATCCCAGATTTGCTAAGGCATCTGCTTCAGCATTATCCTCCCTTGGTACCTGTTTAAGTGTAAAAACATCGAAATATCCTGCTAATTTTTTGAGAATATCGAGGTATTCGATTAACTTCTCTCCTTTAACTACATAGCTTCCATTGAAATGATTAGTGATTAACAAGGAGTCAACATACACTTGCAAATTTTTGATATTCATATTCTTAGCCAACTCTAATCCTGCAATTAAAGCTTCATATTCTGCCTCATTATTAGTAGCAGGAAATTCACACCTAATAGCCTGGGGTAATATGTCCCCCTGTGACGATTTTAGTAGTATACCCAATCCTACACCTCTAACATTAGATGCACCATCAGTATATAATGTCCAAGATTCTATATTTTCTCCTAGTTGTTGTACTTCTAGGTCTACTTCATTTTGAATGTCACTACTAAAATCAGCCACAAAGTCAGCTAAAGCCTGAGACTTTATGGCATTTCTAGGTTCATATACTAAGTTATAAGCACTCAATTTCACTTACCACTTGGCCATCCTACCTGACATCTCCGGTTTCCTAAGCACGTTTTTAACAGGATAATTGGTTTTAACATGGATCCTATGTGTCTCAAAATAATGTCTAAGCTTTGTCGATGCCATAACTAGGGCTAATAGCAATTTTTCTAAATGAGAATATCTAGTTTCAGCATCTAGTAGACTTTTACTAACATAATAGACATGATATTGCTGACCTTCATGGTCTTTTATAAGAACGGCACTTACAGCATTCCCTGATACAGCGAGGTATAGGGATAGTGGTTCACCATTTTCAGGCTTCATCAATAGAGGTGCAGTCGAGAGATATCGCTTCAAATCCTGCAAGGCTGCTTCATGCTTTGCTCCCCATTCGAACTTCTTATTCTTCTTGAGGATATCATAGAATTCCTTGCATTTTTCCGAGGATCTTGAAATAAATCTATTCAATGCTGCTACTCGGCCTGTTAACCGTTGAACATCCTTCATATTCGAGGGTGATTTTATATCCAGGATAGCTTTAATCTGCTCCGGGCTTGCCTCTATCCCCCTTTTCGTCACCACATATCCTAGAAACTTTCCTGCCCCCACTCCGAAATGGCACTTAGCAGGATTCAGCTTCATGTTATACTGATCCAGGATATCAAATGCTCCCTTGATATCCTGGAGGTGATCCTCAGCCTTTTTAGATTTCACCACCATATCATCAATATATACCTCCATGGTGTCCCCCAGCTTATCTTTGAACATCATGTTCACCAATCTCTGGTATGTTGCACCTGCATTTTTCAAACCGAAAGGCATAGCAGTATAGCAATAAATACCTGTTGGAGTCATGAAAGCAGTATCCTCCTGGTCCGAAGGCTCCATTTGAATCTGCTGAAATCCTGAAGATGCGTCCATGAACGTTAACATCTCATGCCCAGCAGTAGCATCCACCATTGCATCGATATGAGGAAGGGGGAATGGGTCTTTAGGACAAGCCTTATTCAAGTCTGTGTAATCTACACAGACTCTCCATTTCCCATTTTTCTTCTGCACTACGATCACATTCGCCAAGCATCTTGGGAACTTGACTTCTCTGATCATTTTGGACTTTAACAATCTTTCAACTTCCTCTTGGATGATTATATTCCGCTCAGGAGCAAACTTCCTTCTTTTTTGCTGAACAGGCTTGAACGACCTGTCATTTCCAAGCTTGTGAGTAATAATGTCTTTGGATATACCTGTCATATCCTCATGCTTCCATGCAAACGTTGACATCCTGCACTTCAAAAAGTCAGTTAATTGTTCTTCAATATCCCGAGGGATATTGGTTCCGACGAACACCGAGATATCAGGATTATCCTGATCCAGGATAACTTTCTTCACATCCTGCTCCGAAGCTTCCAAGGTATCCTGGGCCTGCATCTTTAATTGCTATGCTGGATTAGGCTTGGTCTAGGATTTCATCCAGGATGTGTAGCATTCCTTCACCTCCTGCTGATCACTATCAACTTTGACGACCCCCCAAGGGGTTGGAATCTTGATGCATTGGTGATAAGTCGAAGGCACAGCCTTCATGTCATGGATCCATGGCCTGCCTAGTATGATTTTATAGCAGGTGTTAGGGGTGGATTTCTAAATGACCCGTGATCCTCAATTATTATCCTGTTTGGTGATCCTTACTTCTGTGCCAGTTGGTGATCCTCAGAAGTGTTTCAGGATCAGGATCATGGATCATCCTAAGGATCCTTATACTAATGATTGTCTGTTTTGAATTCGTAACTGTTTTGCAGGAATATCAATTGGGACTTGGTCTTGGCGATATTTCTGGAGAATATACTAAGTCTATTCCGCACGTGCTTGGTCAGAAATGGACGTTGTGGAGTCGTGGAGGACTTGCACCATTTGCAGATAGTTTGTTATTTAGATTTTTATTAGATTTAAATGGGGTAGCGAGCTAATTAGACAACACCTTTTGCTATTTTTGGCTACACACACTCTTAAAACCGCTCACAACAACTCTCGTTCATTCACTTAGCAATTGCGTACACTTTTTACACATTACACTATAGTGATCCTTGTATTTAGCTCGCTATCTTCCGAAGTTGTAACACATTACTTGTTTAATTTGAGCTGGTGATCGGTAGTTTCCATCACCCGGGGTTTTTTTGTGCCGGAGATCAACTCTTGATCAAGGGCTTTTTCCCCGTATAAACCATGTGTCGCTTGTTATCTATTTTTCATAGTGATCCTTATTGCTATAAACCAATTCAAGCATCATACCGCTTAATAGAGAGTTTGGTTACATTATTCTCATCTGATTTTTTGACCAAAACAGTTTGGCGCCCACCGTGGGGCAATTGGTGCTTCATTTCTAAGAAATTCTCATCTTTGTGATCATTCCGGTTCATTGCATACGAGCAGATGGCTTCATCATCAAAGAATACCTCCAGTGCGATGTCTGCAGTGAATTCATCCCAGGGCTTTCCACCTTTGCCTCCACCACCTTCTGGACCTCAGAAAAATGCCGAGAAGAAACCAACTCCCATTTTCTCAAAACCTCCAACTTCTTCTGCTTCTTATACTCCTACTACTAGTGATTTGTTTACTCTGATTTTGCAGATGAAGGATCATATACAGCAGCAGGATAAGACCAATGAAAGGATTCTTAGAGAAATTGGAGACATCAAGAAACAGAAGAGATCGGCAGAGGATCATTCCCCACTGATGCCCAGATCTTTGAATTTCGATACTCCGGTTATAACTTCTCAGCCTTCAGTGGTTCCAGACGTTCAATATGTGGGAGGACCAAAAGGAGTGTATTACGGGTCATCAGCAATGACTCAGGCTTCAGGGTTACACTTTTAGCCATCAGGATCCCATCCTCAGCATATAGGATCCTTTGCGAGCTCAGGAGGATACTCGGGAGCGCAGCAGATTCAAGGGTACTGGCCGATTCAAGGATCCTCCCAGTTTCCAGGATCCTCCCAGTTTCAAGGATCCTCCCAGTTTCCAGGATCCTCCTAGGTTCAAGGATCCTCCCAGTTTCAAGGATCCTCCCAGGTTCAAGGATCCTCCCAGGTTCAAGGATCCTCTCAGATTCAAGGATCCTCCTATGTTCAAGGATCCTCCCAGGTTCTAGGATCCTCCTACGTCCCAGGATCCTCCCAGGTTCAAGGATCCTCTCAGTTTCAGGGATCCTTCCAGATTCCGGGATCCTTAAGGAGTTTGCAATCAGGGAGTTCCGACATCCATCAGGGAGATTTCATTCCAATGCAAACCATTGCTTCTACTGGTCCATTGGTCATTCCAGAGCCTCAACAATATGGATTCACATCCGTTCTTCCTAATTTGAATCCAATGGGAGGTAACACTTTCAATAATTCTTATACTACTAACCATGGCCTTATGCAGGATACAGGTATCAATCATGCCATGGCCAGAGAATTGAAAAAGTTAAAGGATATGATATCAAGTGTCCCAGGAGTAGTCAAGCCTATCCCAGAGATTGCAGATGGGAGCCACAAGATATCTCGTTTTGCACCACCAATCTGTGATGCTGAGATACCCAAGAGGTTCCATGTGCCTACCATGAAGTTGTATGATGGTTCAACGGATCCTGAGGAACACATAGCTCAGTACAGGGAAAGGATGGAGATCAATCCCATCCCAGAAAGGTTAAAGGAAGCATGTCTGTGCAAGGGATTTGGATCCACTCTTACTGGATCGGCTCTTAAATGGCTGCTAAGTCTTCCCCCTTACTCTATTACCTCATTTGCTAATCTAGTTAATCTATTTAATAACCAGTTTTCTTGTAGTAGATGTGACAACCCTCACTAAACTAGGTATCCGTACGACTTAATTAATAATTAATTACTGCTTAATTACTGTGCTTGCTTAATCTTGTGGATAAACTGCTACTTGAATACTGATACATGCATATACCTGCATCATACTTTACTTACCGTCACTACATTATTTACATGCTGAACCTTAGTGACAAACATGATGCACAAAAAGCACAGTAGCACTATAAACGGATAACCTATTGAACATGCTGATAAAGCCAGCATCAGGCAGACACTGCCTCTAAGGCCTGTATGAGCCAGAAATATTTTACTACACTAGTGGTGAGTGTAGGGATACAAGGGTTGTAGAACTGCGTCTCTAGGAATAAGTTACAATGACTGGATGTGCCTAAAACATGCTCTAAGTACAAAATTCAGCACTTTACATAATAATTCAGCATTAAGCTACCTAATAAAGTGCCAAGTCATGAGGAAAATATTCCCGACACTTTGGAAGAATAAGTTGTGTCACTAAAAAGGGTATTAACGACACTTTAAAGCTTTGTTAAGCACTTTAACGGATCTCTATCCAACCGAACAACCGGACTATACCCGGAACATAAAAATATTGCCATTTACATTGTTTATATTCTTCTGAACCAGTTAGGGTCCCTGAATACCCTAACACCCGCTATAACGCACAACATGTTAGTAACCGAGTTAATCTATAACTTAACTAACTAATGTCTAACTATTTAGTTCAAAACTAACTAATTACCCCCCCCCCCTTTACGAATTCGGTCCCCAAGGGGACACCCCTTTGTACTTGCTAGATTATTATAATCTCATTTGTCTAATATCTATTAGACATAAGAACTCTTGGATAATGATCATTTTATTTGTCTATAAGTTCATGTCTTAGCACATTATCACTTTCATCACAAACTCAACTTCACACCTCTCTCTCCCTCTCTCAAGACTCTCGGCCGAACACCCCTCTACCATCCACCCATTTTCGATTTTTGTTCAAGCTATTCCAAGATCATACAAGTGTTAAGGATCACCTACAAGGAAGCTTGGTGCAATCGGAAGGCGAAGGACCTCACTCTATTGCTTTTATCCTCTCATTTTGCGCCTAGATTCTTCCCTAGCCTCGAGCTAGTAGTAAGTTGCTATAACCACCCTCTCGAACTATTTTGAAGTGGTTAAAATGATTTGTAACGGTTAAAACTCGTAAACATACAAGTTGATACATGAAAGTCTACTAAAAACACTAAAAGTGATGGTTAAAGGCTCATATGTTGTGTAAATCTTGTAGTAGTTGATTTGTGTGATTATTTGGACCCGATCTATGTTGTGGTAGCTCGGATCGTCATTTAACCCGGGTTGGTCATGATCATGGATCATGACATAAGGTTGTTTTGGAAGTAACAAGGGTTAAAGGATGAAACTCTACCACACACGAATCATGAACTTGTGTAAAAGCGATTTAGCTTGTGGAATAGTGTTTAAAACTAGTAGATCTACGGATCTACAAGCGGTATTTTCAAAGAACCAAGTATCAAAGAAATCATGTTTTCTAAAGACGGATCTTACACTAACACGAATGATTTTTAGAACACACAAGTGTATAAACACTTGTGTAGCACAAAGTTTCGACAAAATAACTATTTTTGTAAAAGATGACGAGAAGTTGTAAAGACGGAATTTCCCTAAAAACGAGGTTTTTACGAAATCGGATTGCTTTATATAAAGATCCGCTAAAAGTATTGGGATTTACATCATAGTGTTGGGAAAAACTACAAGTTCATGAGGTTCTTGCGAATTACATGTTTATTAACTAGTTTGATGCGTTGAATATTGTTTTGGTTAAATAAGAAAAATGGTTGATTTGATTTATAAAAGAAAATGATACGCTTGAAAGCGTGGCCACCTCCAGTTACAGAGGAAACTCTGGCAAAATTTTTCTAAAAACCTAACACTTAGAATTATTTTTACTATAAGTGTTAGAAATACTTTTCGACTTGTTTTCAAAATATAGATTTCACCACGACTTTATTTACAAAATATCGGAGGTGGGATTTCACAAAATAAAACGCGATAAATATATATTTAGTAAATATATTTATTTTTCACACGTCACTTATCAATTATTTTGTGAAGTGTATAAATATTATTTTTAGGGTGAAAATAATATTATCGAATGTTAACGAATCCAAAATAATACGAACGTCTCTACGATAAATACATAAGTTACACCGGTAATTATTATTACCACTCGATCATTAAAACGTAACTTACGCATTTTAAGAAAATATGACTTAACGCGTATTTTTGTCAAGGTATTATTTTGGGAAAATTATGTGTAATAGAAAATATAATATTTTTGAGAAGAATATTTATATTTGGGATTAGAAATAAAATATATTTTAAGTGAGACTTAATAATATATTTCGAAATTATACGAACACACATGTATTAAATCCCCCATCCTTGGGAAGGAAAATGATTACCAAGTATACAGAATGTAAACACGAAATAGTTGTCTAACTATTTCCCGAAAACTTAAACCTTAAAGCTAAGGCACGGCCGTCCGTCTAATAGAGTTAGTACGTGTAGGTCGTCACACAGCTGCTTGATTTGGAGGTATACTTGGTAGAGACGCACCACTGTGAGTTCATGTCCCCCTTTTCTCTTAACTGTTTTCAGTTTTCTAAACTACGGGGGTGAAATACATGTTACTTTGATTACAAGTACTTTATACATGGTATGGTTAGCGTAAGGAGGTTTACTACTTAGATCATGTGAGTGGGTAGGAGCAACATGAGGCCATTAGTCCTCATGGTAGGACCGAGGGACAGGAGCGGTAGATCTATCTGGGTGTAGCGAGCCCAGCCCCAGGCCAAACTAGAAACGGACCTCGGGGTGACTTCGTGCCCAACGCATAAATCCACTAGGTTTGAGTCTCCCTACTTGCACTTCGTACATATCAGTGGCCTTGCAAACCATTGGTGATCTCAATTCCCTTATTTGCTACATACCAGGATTTTTATACTTACAAAGGTTTATTTACTCACTTACACATGAACTCGCTCAACATTATTGTTGATTTTTCAACTTACATGTATTTCAGGGAATTAAAGGATCTGGCGCGGTATGACACGTTTTCCAGCTGCACTAGTGTTAGGGGAGGATTTTCTAACAATTAGTGATCCTTATTTGTTATCCTAACTAGTGATCCTTACTTCTGTGACAGGTGGTGATCCTCAGAAGAGCTTTAGGATCAGGATCATGGATCACTTCAAGGATCCTCATACTGACGATTGTTTACTCATGTTTTATAATATCTCGCAGGTATATTAAGCTTGACCAAGTCTTAGCGACATTCCTGGAGAATATTCCCGAAGTATTCTGCACGTGCTAGATCAAAACTAGACGTTATGGAGAACGTGGAGGCTTGGCCCGAAAGTCGGAGAGTTTGTTAACTAGATATTTTTCTTATTTTAAAGGGGTAACGAGCTAGTTAGTGACACTTAGTCATTTTTGGCAGTTACACACACTCGCAAACACTCTCATACAAGCTCTCGTTCAAACACTTAGCAATTACTTACACTTTTTACACATTTCACCGTAGTGATCCTTGTACCTAGCTCGTTACTATCCGAAGTTGTAAACGTTTATTCATTTATTTGAGCTTGGTGATCGGTAGTTTCCATCACCCGGGGTTTTTTGTGCCGGAGATCAATTCTTGATCAAGGGCTTTTTCCCCGTATAAATCTTTGTGTTGTTTGTGCATTCCACATTGAAGTGATCCTCATTGTAGCTACACTTTTTGAGCATCATACCCCGTAATCTAGAGTTTGGTTGCAATATTCTCAACAGATTTTTTGACCAAAACAGTTTGGCGCCCACCGTGGGGCAATTGGTGCTTCGTCCTTAAGAAAATACGCATTTCTGTGCTTAATTCGGTTCATTACTGTCAAGCAAATGGCTTCCTCAGCGAAGAATGCTTCAAACTTGATGCCC